>JAPPVO010000059.1:187402863-187536262 GCA_030407325.1 Camellia japonica | reverse complement strand
TGTAATACAAAGATTCTCATTCACCTACTATAGAATCTAGTTCAAGAGATGTTCTGATTAAAGCCTCCGGATTTGGAGCGCCCTTCGTGGATATCACGATTTGGCCAATTAAAGTCTCCAGATTCGGAGCCCCATCGACGAATGACGTCCTTGGGCCGATTAAAGCCTCCGAAATCCGGAGTGCCCTTCGTTGGAAAATATCACGATTATCCAATTAAAGTCTCTGGATTCGGAGCCCCATCAGTGAATGACGTCCTTGGGCCGATCAAGCCTCCGGATTCGGAGCGCCCTTCGTGGATATCACGATTGGCCAATTAAAGTCTCCGGATTCGGAGCCCCATCGGTGAATGACGTCCTTGGGCCGATTAAAGCCTCCGGATTCGGAGCTCCCTTCGTGGATATCACGATTGGCCAATTAAAGTATCAGGATTCGGAGCCCCATCGGCGAATGACGTCCTTGGGCCGATCAAGCCTTCGGATTCGGAGCGCCCTTCGTGGATATCACGATTGGCCAATTAAAGTCTCCGAATTCGGAGCCCCATCGGCGAATGACATCTTTGGGCCGATCAATGAACCCTTCGGGTCGTGCGTAACACAGTGATGTCGATTAAATCAGGCCGAACAATGTCCATTCAATCGTCTAAAATACGTTTATTCAAACATTTATTAATAAAACGCATGTAAGCACGTGTGTGCCGAACAAACTTATAACAAAACATTGAAATAAAATGCTTTTTTATTCGACCAACCAATAATCACATAATCTTAGACGCAACAATCCGCGTTTGAACATTTATAACGAATATTTTTATTCGGCGTCTCCCTCATCATGCTCTTTCAACTTCGAAGGCGGAAAAGGACAATGATCACGATGATCCAGACCACATAAGTTGAAATCAACACCCTTCGCTTGGAGAGCCTCCGCGGCCTGAAGAGCCGCGATCCAACCATGCTTAAAGCCGCGATTCTCGCATCGACAGACCTCCTCAGCAAGTGTCTCTTTCGTTTTGTCGATCACAACCTTCCGGCCAGCATGGAAACCCTGCTCGTAACCCTTGGCCCTCGCATTTGCTACGGCAAACATGTCTGCCGTATCTCGGTCGGCGATGGCATGACTCAATAGCCGTTGGGTCACCCTCTCGTCCACAATCGGGTTAGATTGACTCGCCGCATGCAGATCGACGACTTTAAGCTTCCTAAGCTCGCCCTCCGCCTTCTCCGCATGAGCCTCCGCACTGCGGACCCGTTCGTCCATTTTCTCCATCTCCCGCCGCGCGGTGCGTAGACGCATGCCAACTTCGTAGGCAGTGTACAGCCCCTTCACCGCCCCATGAATACCTTCTCAAAACACTTCGAAATCTCGTCGTCCAACCATCGATTGTTGGACTTCTGGTGGAAAGATCTGTCGAGCGAACTCGACCGCTACACCCGGATCATTGACGATGGAATCTATCTCAGTCATCAGTTTATTCCCCACGAACACCGCAAAACTCAATGGTCGTGGCGTCGCGTCTGACTCATTCCTCTGTCGTGGTCGCAGGGAGCTCCCCCGTTGATGCTTTTCTCTTCGGGGTGATCTGCTTCGACGGCTTGAAGGTTGACGTTTTTCGCTTTCCTTAGACGTCCTTCCTCCCGTACACGCAGGCTCGCTACTGCGATTCATCGTAGTAGCTAGCTCAGCCAGCGTTCGTCCCTCTCCTCTGCTGTTGAAGAACAGTCTATTTGACATTCGCCCTCGCCCCAAGCTAGTTCAAATCGAGTCTGAATAAGAATAAGTGGACCCACTGGCGCGAACTCACCCCATTTATTCGTAGGCATGCAGCGACCCCGAGGCAATTTCATTAACGCTTTTGGCAGTCTCCAAACGACGCATGCCGATTGATATGTGCCACTGCCACTTCATGTATTGATTTTTGGCTTGTTAAAATGGCTTAGTTATCTAAACGGCAATTATGGGAGAATGCCTTGAAGTTCATGCACTGGCTGGGGTAAGGCAAATTTATTAATCTAACCGGCCGAGCATCTTGGCCCTATGCCGATTAATATGTGCCACAGCCACTTCATGTACTGATTTTTGGCTTGTTAAAACGGCTTAGTTATCTAAACAGCAATTATGGGAGAATGCCTTGAAGTCCATGCACTGGCTGGGGCAAGGCCAGATTTATTAATCTAACCGGCCGAGCAATCTTGGCCCCATGCCGATTGATATGTGCCACAGCCACTTCATTCATGTACTGATTTTTGGCTTTTTAAACGGCCTAACTATCTAAACGGCCTAATCATCTAGTCGGCAAGTAGACAAAACGTTTTTACCCAAAACAGCAACCAAACAATTCCGTTCATTAGTACAACCAAGTGTTCAAAATGAATTTTCATTAAGTAAATTGGGCACAAATATAACCATTTTACATATGAAAATTACTAGACAAAAAGCTGTAAAAAGCTGAAATTACATGCAAATCCTAAAACAAAAACAGAGCCGCCGCCCAATTAGCCCTCGGAGTCAGACTCCAACTGCTCACATCCACTTGCTTGTATGGAATTGGCGTAGCCAATGTCACATCAGCAGCAGCAAGGGCTTTGAGCCAGCCGTGTTTAAATCCCCGATTCTCAAATTTGGGGACTTCGTCTACATATTCATCAAAAGCAGATTTTTTCCCAGCCTCGAATGCGCTGGAAGCCTTCAGGTCGGCTGTTTCCTTCGCCGCCTTCATCTCTTCCAACCTAGCCTCCAAGTTAGAGATCGCCTCCTGGGCCAATTTAAGCGCGTCGTCGCTCGCATCCGCCCTCTTCTCGGCGACTGATTTCAATTCTTCAACATTGCGGGCTCTCTTCATCTCGGCCTTGGCACGGGTGCCCTCCGTCTGCGCCCTACTCCTTTGGCCCTCAACCTCCGCTTGTAAACAGCCAATTAACTCGACGGCATCGTGATAGCGACGGCCCATGTCGGCTATCCTTCCGACGGCCTGCGAAACAGGAAGTTGAGAACAAAATACTATTTGCGTAAAGAGAAAAGACAAAGTGCAGATATATACCAAAACAGCCGATTGCGCGGCCAATCCAATTGCAACCAGATCAGGCTCTACCCGAAAAGCCGCCTTGTCAGCAGGCAGTGAAATGGACATCGCCAAGTTGAGGGCAACCGCTAGATCTTTGATCACCGAAGCGTCGGAGGAGATCGGCGTATTTTTTATTTTTGGGTGAATAACAAAAGGTACAATCACATCCGACTCCTCCAAACGAGGTCGTTTGTCGGCACGGTCTTCTTCTGAGCCGGCCCCGGCCTCGACATCGACAGGGCGCTTCTCCACCCTTTGCTCAGCTTCTACACTTGCCAGCACAAAAGGTTCCGCCTTGGTACTTCCGTTCTTTGCCGCCCCCTCAATAACAGGCAAGGAGGACTGGGACTGAGATTTGGCAGCCCGAATCTCCTCCGTCCTTCGCCGTACGGCCATCCTTTCTGCGTTTACCTTCTTGGCAAGTTTAGTGAGGCTCAACCCAACCATATCTTCTGGGAACGCGCCGAGAAGGTCCTCTAGACTGTGAAAAATATCGTCAAGCGGACGGTCCTCTCGACCCGAGGTGGACGGAGGATCAGCCGAATTAAGGCCGGCTTCTTCAAATGCTAACTGCAAAGCCTCGTCAACCTCAGTTTCGGATTGGTCTGACTCGGCGGCCTCAACCACTTCCGGTCGCTCCAAATCTAATCCCTCGCAACCAACTTGCCTCAAATTTCTGAAATCAGTCAAGATAAGGGCGATAAGAAACTCCTCACCCTTCGGAATTGAGATGTTTTCCGCCGCCGAAAAGGTCGTATAAGTCGGCTCATAGCGGAGCAGAACGTGGGCCGCCCTCCCCTGTTTCTGAAGACTCGGTCGGCCAAAATACTTGAGCGCAGTCCTGATTTCCGAAAGGACGGTGTCGTCGGTCAGGTCAAGACTTTCTTCAAATCGTTTCTGCAAAAGCAAAACCATGAGGTCCCGAAAATAAAGTTTTATAAATACAAGAAGTAAATAAATAAAAGAAGATACTTCGGCCACCTGGTTCGCCCCTCCGTCTAGGAATGCGATCAAGGCGATCCTCGCCTTCGCCGAATTCCCAGTTTCCTTGGACGACGACCATAACATCATCGACTCGCTTCCCAAAGCTGGAAAGCATAGTCACTAGTTGATGGTTGGTGTCTTTGGCCCTAAGAAAATAACGCTCGTACCGACCAGAAGACTTGGCCAAGGCACAGCAATGCCGAATAGCGGGAATGCCAAGGTTAAGCCCAAGGCGACGGTTTAATGCGATAATCCCCATCACGACCCTAAAGAAATTGACGTTGGGTTGGGAAGGGATTAACCCCCAGTGGCAAAGCACGGCCTTAAGGAGTGGGTGAAGGGGGAAATGAACCCCACCTTCTGCGATTGATAGAAGAGGGAAGACGATCGTGGTTTCATCAACCCTCTCCATATCGAGGGTGCCGTCTGCTACAAATGACAGACGAACGTCATCAGGAATGGAAAAATGGCGTCAGAAGCCAGAAATTCGATCCGGTGAGAGGAGATCTTTTAAATGTTTCGCCATCCCCCCCAGCCAATAGGATTATGCTAAGCTAAAAAAAAAAAAACAAAGCGGAGAATGAGAGAACTTACAAGAGGCGAAAGAGATAGAGAAGAGTAGGAAGTTGCAGAGGTAGTTCGAAAGGCAGTCCAGCGACGGGCGTCTAAAAGCGTGTATGCATTTGAAAAGACGTCGAAATTTCAAATCACAATAAATAGAAGTGTACGAAGAGGCGGGAAGTTGAAATGATAACCAAGAAGCGTGTGTACAGACATTTGCGTTGGAATACGATCAGCCGCCAAAGTTCAGCTCTAACTCTTCGAGTTCGAAGCCAAACACTCCAGCCAACTGTCGTTAGTGGAGTGCTTGGGGGGGCAATTGTGGGGGCCGAGATTCGGGAGTCGTAGAGATTCCGGATAGTCGAATCTGGGAGAGTCAAGGTTCGAAGCACTCGGCAATTGGCTCGAAAGCTCAAATCCAATCCTATTCAGCCAAATAACCGATTAAGCAAGGGGCCAAGTGAAGATCGGTCCATTATAAAATGTGTCGAATATGAGATGGGGAATGGATCTAATCCCGAGGCCCAAAGAAGAAAAGATATAAATAGGAGAAACATCAGCCAGAAGGAGGTATGTGAAAATTGTTGTGCTTAACTTAGAATATAAGCATTCTTGAGTGTAGATACTGACTTGTCTGTCGAAGTGCTAATTCCGACACCCCCGACCGGAGTGTTTATTCCTTTTCAGGTGACCAGAAGAGGATCACGAGTGTTCCCCAGGATCAGAAGAGTATTTCCAAACCACTTCTCCACAGTATGCGTGGGTAAGGTAGGTTTTTACGTTTCTATTTTTTTATAGGAATTTAGTGAAGTGATTTGTAAGTGAATGATGTTACCCAATTTGTGGTATTATTGGTGTGGTGTTTGTTCCTTTTTGTAGTGTTCGTCCCAATTGTAACATTGACATTATAACATTGATAGTAATTAACATCCAAACGTAATACTAATGTAACACATAAAAAACTCCTTATTGTACTTTTCTCAAATGTAGCACTCCAAAAAAACTTCTTAGTGTAACACTCTAAAGTAACACATAAAAAAATTTCTTATTATAACACTCTAACGTAACATACAAAAAAACTCCTTAGTGTATTTTTTCCAAACTTAACACTAATATATAACATACAAAAAAAACTCCTTAATGTAACACTCTAATATAACACACAAAAACTCCTTAGTCTAACACTCTAATGTAACATACAAAAAAAAACTTCTTGATGTACTTTTTCCAAATGTAACACTCTAATATAATACTCTAAAAAAACTCTTTAGTGTAACATTTTAATGTAACACACAAAAATTTCTTACTGTAACATTCTAATATAATACTCTAAAAAAACTCCTTAGTGTAACACTCTAATATAACACACAAAAATTCATTAGTGTAACATTCTAATGTAACACACAAAAAAATTTCTTAGTGTACTTTTTTTAAACGTAACACTTCAATATAATATTCTAAAAAAATTCTTTATTGTAACATTTTAATGTAACACACAAAAAAACTTTTTGGTGTTTTTTTTCCAAACGTAACGCTCCAATGTAACAAAAAAAAAAAAAAATTGCTTACTGTACTTTTCCTAAACATAATAATCCAATGTAACACCAAAAAAAAACAAAAAAAAAAAAAATTCAGATTCTTCAAACTATTCCAAAAGGAGTACCAATATTTCTTAGTAAGTTTTGAATAAATGTATAATTTCAAACTGTGAGTGTTACGTTTGAAAAAAGTACACTAAGGAGTTTTTTTTAGTGCTTTTGTGTGTTACATTGGAGTATGTTACATTGGAGTGTTACGTTTGGGATTACATTGATTGAAATGTTACGTTTTGGAAAAGTACACTAAGGATTTTTTTTTTTTTTTTTTTACATTGGAGCATTAAGTTTGGAAAAAGTATACTAAAGAATTTTTTTTAAGTGTTACGTTGTTACATTTGAAAAAAGTACACCAAAAAGTTTTTTACTGTGTTATATTGAAGTGTTACATTATTGGAGTGTTACATTGGAATATTACATTTGAAAAAAATCATTTTTATCCCTAAAAATTAAACTAAAACATGTAAGTGACAACCATTTTATGTAATTTTCACTTTAATTGGACCTTTGAGTTTATAAGAAAAAAGATAAGACTAAATCATTCACAATATCACATTTTGAAATTTACTGGGGTTTCATCCTTAATTTTTTAGTGATAATAAAAGGGGGAAAAAAAATGAAATTTCCTCTTTCTAATTCCACAAACTCGTGTTGAGCATAACATGTGCATAGTAGCCAAAAACAGTGTTTTCTTCACTTGTGCTCTCTTTGGCTATTGGGACTTTTTTTTGTTTTATATAAAATGGTTGTGTTTTTCTCAACTAATTGGATGTATTGTCCTCATTTCGAAATTGGAAAATGCTAGACCCAAAAAATTTTATGAAAGGATTTTATAAAAGAATTTACTAAATAAATATATGAGTGGAATCCACTCTCTGTATTTGATAGATTTTTTAGTAAATTTTTTTTATATCCCTAACATTGTGGGATAAATTTGCCCATATAATACAAGGGGTAGTCGTTTACAAAAAGTTAATTTTATTCATACACTACAATAAAACATCATTTATACATTTCAGATATAAATTTTGAAATAAATATCAAATGTTTGGACATATATTTCTAAACAAAAACCGGTTGTTCAAATATAAACAAATATATGTGAACAATTCAATTTTGTTCCAACATAAATGTGTGTGTACTATTTTCTGTGAGGTGCGAACAGAATACGCACCTTATAACACATTTTTTCAGTAAATATTAAATATTTTTATAACAAATGTTATGTGATCTTTTGAAATTACAGATAGAACTATGAAAATTTGTGATTCAAAAATCAAAAAAAATCAAGTAGGCATATTTGTGGTAATATTATGCAATTTTATGGTTCAAAAATGTTTCGATAAAAACAATGCGTAACATTACCATGAAAGTGCAAAAATATATTTTTTAATCGCAAAATAAAATTACATAAACATTAGTTACAAATATATATGAAGTATATTTAAAAAACAAAATACATACGCAACATGTATAAAAAAAAAAAAAAAAAACATAAAAAGCAGCATAAACTACATCCCCAGTCGAAGGGATTTCCCACAAATGGTCTGTCGAGAGAGGAAACAACTATGCATATTATTGTCCTTCATTTGCTAAATGCATTCTAACAAGTCTCTGGTAGACATACTCACAAACCATCTACAGAAAAAGAAAATTTTAATTACCAAGTTCATTCACATACATCATGGCAACATTCCTGAGAAGATCAAATACAGAATAGGGCAATATTCATCTATGGCCTGTGGAACATAACTATAGTCCATGGCCACATGAAGGACAGCAGTGTACTACTAGTAACATGCTAAAAGAGTCCAATTGAAAACTAGATTACATATGACAATATTTTCAACCAATACAGACCAAGTTCTTAAAAACTCATCCATGCATTCACCTTCTTGTCCTTCAATAGTAATGTACCTTCCTCTTGAATCAGTAAGATTTTCTTTTCTCTTCTTTCATTTTCCTTTCCCATCTTTTTCACTTTTGGGAAAGCATGGAAAAGGAAAGTTCAGTAAAAATTATCCCATGGACGGCCCTGCACGTTCATCACCTGTTCTTTCAGTTTCAACAGAGCACCAAAATTAAGATACCCAAAAGAAAAGGTTCCATCGCAAACTCTCCTTCAAGGTTTCTTAACATAATACACATTTTTGCGGAGATGATACATTCAGCAGAATAAACAGATTATGATCTTACTATTTCTCAGGTTTCCCTGGATGCATAAGAAAAGAAAAGAAAAGAAAAGAAAATTAGAAGAGGTATTATGCTTCATTAGATGCACACCCCATGGATCCATTGGTCATGTAGATCCTCACCGTGAAGGCCACCAAATGTGATAGAACCCTGCAACAATATTATAGCAATTTTAGAAAACTTCGCAATCCCTACTTTTTCAGCTAGCCCTTCACTGATTTAGGAGTTACTTGACCACCGCTTCCTCCATTTTCATTAAATCCAGTGATAGGCATGGATTGTTGAGCAAAATCTAATAACAGCTTCCTCTGTTGCTCGTCAGTGTGTGGAAGACTAACACGTAGAAGTTCGACAGGCATTTCCTTGCTTATGGCTCTCGTGGTCTCAGAATCAATAATCTCACTGCTCGGCTGGCCGTGTGTGTATATTGATTGCACTAAACTATCATATTTACTAACACAATATTTGGTCAGGAGACCAAAGAACGCATCAAACGAGGCCTGCCAAAGGGCAGGGTTGGGTATGCTACAGTTACTAGCAGCACGAGGATCAGTCAACAGTTTGGTTGCCCTTTCGAGAACAGATATTAAAATAACCGTGGCCCCATCCCCAGCAGGGCTTCCAAGGGGACGGAGTGGTGGTTGCTCCGCTGAACAAACTACCGCAGCAAGACAAGCACTAAGCGCATTAAGATCCATCCCATTAACACACGTCGAAACTGTCTTCACAAGATTAGTAATCGTCTCAGCTGCCCCTGAATCAGCAGGAAGACCACCAAACAAAAACCTCAAATGACGGAAGATAGCCATGCAAACTATTCGGGCAAGCTCTCCGCCGGGGAAGAGAAGTTTAAGGTACCTAGAAAGGAGCTTGCGACCCTTTGCAAGAGAAACTAATCGTAGGAACACAATGTCATCTTTGGGGGCCAACCCAACTGAGGAACTTTTTCCAAGTGGGTCAACAAGCTGAAGTGAGGCAGCCAAGCCTTCCAACAGGATCTGTCGCCTCCGCCTAAGCTGAGTTCCACCATCTTGTGGCTGACTAAATTGTAGGAGCCGGTCAATGTCGTCTATGTCAAGAAGAAGACAAATTCCATCTTCGATGGTGATTCTAGCTGCAAGCATTGGTTCCTGTTCTAATGGCTTTTCAGAAACTTGCTCAGCACTGCCATTGCCAGAAGCAGAGGAAGGAGGGTCAACTTCTAGGAGAGGACGTGGCCTACGTATTGAAGAGAAGGAGACCCTCCCAAGTGCATCAACTTGGAGATGTGGAAGTGAGTCTGCACTATTACGAGATCGAGAAGTAAGCTCTTTTGGATGGATTGGGCAGAAACGATGTTTTGATCCCAATTCAGTAGCTTTTTTTGCAAGACGTGCTTGGTGATAATAATCATCAACATATGGATCATTTCCATGTGTGGCAGCATGCTGCATTCTAAGAATACTCTCTATCTCCTCAGATGTCATATACTTCGATCTGAACTGAGGGCAACCACTATCAGTCTTCTGGTTACTAGTATCAGAACCTTGTTGAGAGAGACGGATATTCTGTCTACCTCTTTGTGATGATTTAAGTCTTTGATCTCTCATATCCACCAACCCATATTTACTCAAATGTGCGGGCGAAGAAGTAAGGGCATTAAATACTTGGGATTGCATTGCTGAGAAATGGGCTAAAGATGGTTGAACTGGAAGATGCATTCTTTGCTGTTGCAGCTGCTGCTGTGATGGAAGTAACTGTGAAGATAATAACCCTTTCTGGTAAGAGAATTGTTGTTGCGAAATATTGTTTAAGTGATTGGAATGGTCCCCATGAAACATGCCAGCATGGTTGGCCCAGTGGTTTTGTGATCGGCTGTTAATAGAAAGACCAGAAGGGTCCAACTGAGCCATATTTCCACCATAATGCAACCCATGAGGTAAGCCGGCCAAATGTAGATTAGAGCTAGATAAAGGAGAAAAGTTTGGAGCAGAAAAGGGTAACTGATGACCTCCGGTATGAGAAAAAATATTTAGGTGATGTGATTGGTTGCGTGGTGAAGCCTGTTGAGATCTGCCACCAGGTGGAGGGAAAGAGGTAAAAGATGATTTGGGTACCAAAATAGGTTCGCTGGAAAAGTGTTGCTGCTGTTGTTGCTGCTGTTGTTGCTGCAGAGGATATGACGATGTTCTGTACAAGGGTTTTGTTTCTGCAATACGCACTGAATTATGTGGCTGTGATGACCATCGTTTGCCTTCTTGGGAACTTTGTGTGTCATATATATGCGGATCTAACCAGTCAGGGAAATCTGCCTCCTGTGACCATTCAGCCGCGGATGAACCTGCAGGTAATCTCAGTTAACAGAGGACAAGAAAACAAGCTCAAGGAATTAAAGATTAACAATGACTCAATCAAAAAAAATCACCTTTGTGAATTTTTCAAGTGCCCCAAACAGGGGAATAAATGAATCATTAGATGCGAACAGAAAGAAGCTACAATTCACATACCATGACTGTTCAATAGGTATTTTATTAATCATATCATGATCCTATTAATATGCTTTTATGTATTTCATTGCTTTTTATTTCTTTTCAAATTTCAAGAATGGTATGGAGAATGGCACACAGCCACACACACATGCGCATGTGCACATGCGCACACACACGCACCCCACATAGAATCCTTGTTGTATATTTACCTCCATCAGATGTCTCCAGGGAAGCAAATGCTTCATGTATTTCATTGCTTTATTTCTTCATAACAATCAACAATGTTCTGGACAAGAATGCACACATGCATTCCATGTAGAGTCTTTATTGATAGATACTATATATTCATTTTTATCAGACGTCTCCAAGGAAGCAAAGTAAAACAGGTTCAATATCACGAGACTGAAATATAATTTGAGCTCTTTACAACATAAATTAAACAAATCAAATATATTCAACAAAAGAGTAAGTAATAGTAGTGATTCAATGATCCAAAGTAAAGACCACGGTTTAGTAATAATAAGCAATTTTGAAAGAACAATAGCAAGAAGAAATTAGGGAAATAGCAAATCAGTGGGACAGTGGATAAGTAATTGCATTATAGATGGAATCTTTTGTGGTGCAACTCTGACACACAGGATGGACTTGCACCATGCACACAAAACTTGCACCATCATGAAAATGAAAATATTGTTTCACTCACTGAAATGCAATTTCCCCAAAGAAATTCAGTGGACACTGAAAGACTTGATTTCGGGGTATCGGTAGCAACAAAACTGATGAAAATTTACTGCCCTGATTGTTAAATTTAATCTAATGTAATTTTCTCTTTGAACCGGAGTGGTTAGGGTATGCCCTACAAAGCACGGGTACTACTAAAAAGTTTCAGCATCCATCTCTCGGACATCTGTCGAATGCCGACACCAACCCCAATACATGTCGGACACACATCCAAAAGCGTCTTACTATTTTATTGATCTTTTTAGACCCATAAACAATTTCAGACTCTCAAGGGACATGAGTGTCCATTGCTTAGAAACACAAAAAACACAGAGATCTAGACACGCGTGTAAAAAAAAAAAAAAACCCCTCAAGAATCAATGATTAAATTCAAAACAATGTGGATTTATACCTATTAATCCCTCCACCGTGTTTTTTGATTTTTGGAATCCTCAAGCAAAAAGCTTCCAATTTGTTATGCCTTTTTAAAATAGATATTAAAATATTTTGTTTACACTTCATTTCCAATGTATCAAATTTAAAATTTGTTGAAAATAACTATATAGTCAATGAATAAAATCAAAATATTGTGGAGTAGTCCCTAGGGCTTTTTTATTTTAGAAACCCTAAAACCAAAAAGTTTCAATTTGTTTAGTGATGGAGCTTTTTAAAATAGATAATAAGACATTCTGTTCACACCTCTTTTCCAAAATATAAAATATAGAAAATGATTTCTTTGTATTTCGATGTAGTAAAATTTATAAGTATTACTAACATAAAATTAATTGTTAATATTTTCATGTATACATTATTTTTCGCAGCGTCCCTTTCATGTCTATGGCCTTTTTTTTTTTTTCCCCAAAATTATTGTCAGCGTGTATATATCTGTCATGTGAGGAAAAATGTTTAGGTAACCCCTTGGTCGTTTTTGTATTGGCAATTTCATTCCAATATTATTGTAGGGTTAGTTGGGTCTTGAGTATGTTTCATAGTAAAACATCAACAAGCCAACTTCAGCTTCAAGCCTTGATCGTACAAACATAATCCACTTTGTTGAAGAGATAAAATTTATGTATTGTATTAGCATCATTTAGGGAGTTTTGTCTAGATTAGTCCTTTGGGTTGGTTTGTTTAGAGAGTTCTTGGCCATAGTTTAGTTTTGGACAATAGGCTAGATCAATTATTGGGTACGACTTTTAGGACCCATACACTTCGTTCGTTATTGAGCCTTGTACATCGGGCTAGTTTCACTATACCTTGTATACTTCAAGAGAAATGCACATTTGAACACAGAAACAACTTCGTTCGAACAAGACAACCATCTCTTGCAATTGGCTAAACAATTCTTTACCATCTTTGTATACTTCACTTTACCATCTTTGTAACCAAACAATTCTAACCCTATTGGTCACCTCCATGTTTATAACCAAACAATCCTTCCCCCTCTCTATTCCCTCTCTCTGCACCACCATCCCCTACTCACTCACTCTCTCTATCACCACAAAACCCTCCATCACCATTCAAATTCCACTCACCATATCAATAATTTCTCTCAACAATTTCAAAGTTACAGCATATAATACATATATGCAAGTATTCATGTACACATTTGTATCAACACATTTTGAACGATGTGGTTTACTATGGAGGGTTTGGGCAAGAAGATCTGGATCAGCTATTCAAGGCAATGCAATCAAATTAAAAAGCATAGTGCTCTAGATTTATGCCCTTCACAGAGGGGGGGCAACAAGTCTAATAGTTCAGCAAATCATAGTTCAACATCAGATTGGACAACAAAGACAACCATCTATTGTAATTGGCTAGTTGGATGTTATCAATCTAGTCTTCCTCCAGCACATCCGCTTTGATATTGCAGTATAATTTTCTTTAAGGTAAATTACACTAGCCTTAGGGAGGTGAAGGCGATGGTTGGTGGTTTATGACAAATGAAGCGGAGGTGGTGAGTAGTAGGTGAGGCAGAGGTGTGATGGCAGTGGGTGGCAAGAGAAGAGAGAGGTTGAGTGCTGTGGTGTTGATGTGTGGCGACAGTGGCTGGTGGTGATGATGGATGGCGGCAGCATAGTGGTGAATCTGCAGTACCTCTCTCTCTCTCTCTTTCTCTCTCTCAACGAACATCAGCAACACCTCCAATCATCATTACAACAATCATCTTTTCGCTATTCGTTTTCCCTCTACCATTGAATTGTGGCTGTTTGTTTTGTAGATTTTATACTTAGTAATTTAGTATCCATTCCTCTGGTTATTGGTTGATTGTGTCGAGATGTAGAGATGAAATGGTGTGGTTGCTGCCCGTGAGCCTATGGTTGCTGCCTGTGGTTGCTGCCGGTGGGGGTTGTTCAGTGGTGGAGGTCTGGGTTAATTTTATTATAAAAATAAAATAAAATAAAATAAAAAGAAGAAGAATAAGAAGAAGAAGAAGAAGAAGAAGAAGAAGAAGAAAACAGCCTATCATTCCCAGTGGTTGATGGAGACAACGACGATGCAAGTGTTAGTAAGAACTTGTGCCACAAAGAGGTTCGGTTTTGAGGTAGGTTTAATAATGAAAACCATCATGATTTTGTCAGATGGTAGTGGTCGGTAGCAATGCTGTGGGTGAGCAGTGGCTGTGTGATGAATTTGGTTGTGTTCAATCCTTGTATTGCCAAAATGTTTAATTCTATGGATTTTCAATGGTGGTTATGATGAATGTTCAGGTTTTGGTGACCCACCATGATGGTGGCAAACAATGATCGCTTGAAATAAAGGTGGTTGGATAGTGGTTGCGGTGGTTGTTGGGTACAAAATATATGTTGCAGCAGTATAGCTCAGGAGAAGGCAATTGTTCACAAAATCACATTTTTTAATAGAAGACTTCATCAAGTAACCCAAATCATATGAATAGACCAAGTTGGAATAAACTGCACAATTGCACATGTAATTTAGATTGCAATGCTCAATGCATATCAATGTGAGAATGATATAAGCTACCGACTTACCATTAAATTGAGCATGATTAGAGGAACATTAGCATCAGGGTGGTCAGTTCATATGCTTTTATTGACTAGTAAAGTGTAGAATCAAGTAAGATGTGAATGCAAGAATGCCATCATTGTCTTTTAAAAGTAAAGAAAATACCACTGCATGTTTAAGCCTAAAGACTATTTAAACCATACATGACAGTGGACAGCAAATGAGCACCCGTTGGTCATCTTAATCACAATATAACTAGAAGTGGGGGGAAAAAAATTAATAGCACTAAAAATTGAAACCATTACTATCAGGTTCATCAAGGCTCCCACAATAGGATAATATAACCCAAATATAAGCAACCATGGATGTACTTACTTTCCCTCGAAACTGATCCAGATCCCCGATCACCAATTACACCAGGATGTCTTGGTCCAGTAACAACTTTGTTCAACTGCACAATAGAACAACTTATCTAAAACTGGAAGAAGAAAAATATAATCTGAGTGATGATGCTGTTGATGATGATGATGACAACTAAGCAACCATAAGATTATGGATGTGTTATATAGAACTTTTGGTATGTCACATGCTACAAGGGTGATTATTGTCACATAAATATTATTAACTGTTTTTTTTAACCAAAGTGGCCCACTCAATGTTTTAGGTAACTGTTTCTCTCCACTGTCTTTCTCATTAGACCAGTTACATCTTCACAAATCCCACATGAAGTGGAATACTTGAAATCAAATTATTTACAAGGATGAAATTCTCATTATGCCATTAACCGATTAAAACTTGGGGCATTTACACATAAGTTCCATTTTGTGAACTTATAATCCATTAAGTCCTAGATAAAATTTTGTACTCCTTCAAGTCCTATTAATTTTTAATAGACGAAATTACCCTTCAAACAATCATTGGCAGGTCAGTGTGCTGATAGCCAACATCAAGACCACAGCATCTCTTAGAGGTCCCTCTTTCTCTTGGAGTCCAAGAACGACCAATTAGGTGGAGCATTGGATAGCCACCAAATATCTCAGAGGAGAGTTGGCTCTAAATTGGATGGTGGACCCCACGTTACCTTTATTTTCTCTTGTTAGTCATGATTTTCCTTAATCTGTATGCCTTAGGGCCTTTCTTTGTTAAAAAAAATAATAATAATGGTTGTTCATCATTTGTAATTGTTTATAAAAGAGTATGGTGATGTGACATTTATTTTGACTTCCAAAACTTCAAAACATCATAATTTCTACAATAGACATTTATCAAAAATAAATGTCTATCAAATAGACAAAGAAATTTATGTGCAAAATTGAGAAATTTCTCAATTTTTTTCAGTTTTAAAATTGAGAATATTATCAATTTTTAAATTGGAAAAAACTAATAATCTTTAGATCTCATTGTGTAGACTCCAAAAATATAATTTTTATTTAAAATAAATGTGTATAATAAAAGTCATGAAGTTTTTAAATTTTGAAAAAACAAAACAAAAGTAAATGCCATATCAGAAATACCCATTTGAATAAGAGAAATTATCTAGTGCTTTTGAGGCATGGTTAGGTTGTTACCAAAAGATTTGTTATTGGTGAAGAAGATAGGGCATGAGACATAATGCTTGGTGATTGGTGGATAACATTGTCATGAGGTGTGCACTTGTAACACCTAATAATTTTTTATTAACACTCAATGGATTGATGCTTCTCAATTCCTTCAACTTTTTAATAAGGATAAAATGGACATAAATACATAAATATTTTGAAAATAGGACTTCATGGGTTCAAAACAATGAAAGAGTACTTAATGGGACACCAACCTTACCAATAGGGCTTTTAAGTAATTAACCCTAAAAAATTCTCAAATCGCTACTGCTTTAAAGAAGGGAAACTCCAAAATGGTGGTCTCCCTTTGTAAGTATTGATAGAACTAAGATGACCATGTTAGGCAACCCCGATCTTTCTTTAAGTATCTTACATGGACTCTGAAATAAATCAAATATCCGTGCCGGACACCTAACACTTGGACAAGAGTGACGCATATCCGTCTAATACTTTTCATCAAACACTACTCATATATTTATATTTAACAACACTATTCTCATATGCATATATTGCTGTCTAGTTGCTATAAAATCAGTAAAATGTCTTTTTGACATTGTATGTTACATAATACCATTTTATCTCACGTAATATATTCATAATATTAAAAATAAGATTTTTTTCCCGAGTCCACATACCCCTATATTTGAGATTTGATGGGCATACCCTTATATTTAAGATTTGATGGGTCCGATCTCTAGATACACAGCCACACCCAACAACTGTAGCCACACCCAACAACCGTACCCGCACCCAAGTCCATGTAACATAGACCATGATATCCCCATGAACTCTCTTTAGATGAATAAAAAGGGCAACCTTTAAGTCAAAGACATTCCATTTTTAACAGTTTTGATTAGAAGCACGTGCTTCCTGGATTCCACCGTTTGTGAATCCAAAGTCAGAAATCATATAACAGTTAATATATAGGAGTACCAATATTCACTAGGTATGTTTAGGGAACCCATTTATTTCAGAAAGCCTAAAACTCTATATAAATAGTACATGAAGAACCTCTAGATCCCTCACATATGTTGATCATTGATGGATTGGATGGTGGTTGATTGGGTTAAGGATAATGCAATGCATCAATTTATAATATGTGAAGTGCCAATAACATTAACTTTTCAAATACATGGATCAGTAACAAAAAGGAATTTACTAATAAAGGAAAGAAAGAACAAAGTGAGAACAACGAGTCCTCTTACAACCATAAAGGAAAAGAAAATCACTATCAAGCATTTCTATAACGATTCCAGTTTTGACCCGACCATTTTCATGCTCTTGGATCCGGATTCTGTACCTTTAAGTGCTGTTTGTACCCTTTTCATTCTTGTTGTTAGTTAAGTTTGGTTGTGAGGAATTATTGGTTGTGTTTGAAATAGGTTGGGAGTTAATTTTTTCAATAAAGTTGTTGTATGTTTCACTTCTGGTTAACTCGAGCGATGCTTTGGTCGCTCGAGCAGTCTTCGAGATCTCTCGGCATTTTTGCAAATCTATAAAACTTCTGGGAATGGGTGATCTTTGCTCGAGCAATTTTTTCTTCACTTGGGCGGTCTTTTGCAGGTCTGAACTTTTGGGAGGAGATCATTATGCACTTGAGTGATATTTTGGTCACTTGAGCGGTGTCACTTATTGTGTCTGATGCTCAAACGGTAGTTTGGTCGTTCGAACTGTCTGTACATATATCAGTTTCCGGAAAAAGGGACTTTTGTCACTTTTTCACTTCTTCTCTCTCTAAAACACCTCTAACCCTAATTTCTTCCCATTCTCTCTCTAGTTCCTCCCCATTTGATAGGACTTAAAACTTGGTTTTGGTTTGGTTTGGTTTGGTTTGGTTTCTCTCTCTACTTCTTGCTTAAAACCTCAAATACACCCTCATCCATTGATTTCTCCATCATAGTTCCTTGGAGAAAAAGGTAGAACTCATTGGAAGCTTCGTTTTAATCGGAGTGGATCTCGTTTTCGGTCTTGTAAAACTTCCACCCTTACTCTCTTCATCTTCTACTCTTAAGGTAGGGATTTCTTCAACTTTTGGTATGATTTTTAACTTAATTATTTGCTCTTAGAAAAGGTTTAGTGATTTGAAAATTTTGCGTTATATCTAGAGTTTGATTTTGAAATATAAAAGAGGGATTTTTCGAATAAATTCTTGAGAAAGGGTGTGAGAGCGTGTATATTGTTGGGTTGTGTTGAAATTTTGGAAACTTCCTTAAATGAGATTTTGAAAATCATTAATGTTTGGTTTATAAAAGTAAAAGAAAAGATGTCAGGTTTGAAAAAATAAGAAGAATGTATCTGTAGATGATGAGAGTGGAGTTGGATATTTATCATCGCTTTCATTTTGAAATTTATGAGATTTTATCTATTGTTGAAAAATTATCTGTTGCGTATAAATATCCGTTTTAGGCTATCGGTGAAGGATAATTTGATTATTGTAGAAATTGTGTGAGAATTAGGTTAAATTGAAACTAATTACTCATACATCTTGTATCGAGCATTGTTTCATACTTGAACATTGAAAATATATTGTTTTTGAGAAAAAAAGGTATATACCTTGGTGAATCTAGTTAGGGAGTATGGTTGTTATTTATATTGTTGGCATGTGTGTCCTTGGTGAAAGTCCAAAAACCCGCGCAGTTAGATGCCGATCCTTCCAGTTAGTACCGGTAAAATGGCTTTGGTAGTGCTTGTATAGCCTACTGGCAGATGTACCTAAAGATTAAAGATGTTTTCTATCCACTGCCCCGTTTTCTGATATAAAAGTGTATTTTTCATGAATTGAAATATATTGATAATAGCATTGCATTGTTTTGAGATGGAAAAGTATAACGTTTGGCAAAAGACATGCATATGCATTCACCTTATGACTTCATTAAGTTTCATACATAGTGTTAAGGTATCTCTACTGAGTTTTAGCGCATCCTATGTGGAAAACAAGGTGCTCATAATATGCCTCCACCAAGGACTTATAGCTTGGGTGTGAAGCTGAAGGCTCATTTTTGTTTCTTTGTTGTAATTATCTTTGTTATAAGTCTCGGACTTTTTAATTGTTTTGGACTTGATCTATCTTGTTGTAACCAAGCAATGTCTTGGAAAGATGTAGTTATTAGGATATAAACCTATTTGTATTTTCTTTTATTACGGTTCACTCATATATGGCATATGCTATAGATTCAGGATCTAAGATTTATGAATGTATACTCGCATTTGATATCTTTTGTACAGTAAAAAAATATAACTAAAGGCTTAATATTTCGCATGTCTATGTTTTCTATTGGATATCATGAGGTGGGTTGTCGCTATTGTTTTGGGGTGTTACACTTTCAAAGAAAGAAAACCAAGAATCACAAACAGCTCTCCAATCCTTGGATATCAAAAGGAGCGGAAACCCTATAAATGGAGGAGAATTATAGGTCCAAAACAAAGCTAAATGACACGCTTTAAATGGAACTGTCTCTTCTTTCTGCAGTATTAGTTCCAAACTGGAACTAACAACAATAACTTATGTGCATTGTTCCTTGCCTCACACACATGTTTTCACCCTTTGTAATATTTTTTCCCACAGATGGTCATCACTATAAAGCTTCTGATTGCTGCCAGAGGCCAGAGTACTTTCTGTATTGAGTAAGTACGGTGTTGTGGTATTTCCAGTAGGGTGAGATCAGCTTAGGAGTGCCTGTAATTATTTCCACAACTAACATGACAAAATCAAATTGCCAATACATTTAAGTTTTTGTGCTTATTGCATACTTACAAGTCAACATCAAATACTAGTAATTTTACTGGTAGGTTAGGTTTCATACTTGATCCACGCTAGTGCAAGATCATGAGTGACTGTATGTCAATGTTAAATCACTGACTACAACATAGCAACAATAGCATAGTGCAAATAGTTGGTCACGAGGTGGTGTGGAGCCTTCTAGGAAGACGGTAAGCACTGAGCTGATAAGGGACAACCAGTGGTGGAGGGTGGAGGGTGGAGGGTGACGGTGCATGAGGTCTTAGATGGTGAGAGAGAGTGTGGTAGTGGAGGTTCAAGCATTTAGACTATAGACTCTCTCTGACCAGTCAAGGTGCTGATCCCACCCCAAGGGAAGAGGGACAATGAACCATGAAAAACCTACAACTGGTTATCCCCCATGTTAGATGGACTCAGACAAAGTATCAGGCACGAGCAAAGTTTTTAACGGCGAATGCGTACCTCAAGGCGTTTTACCCTTCATAAGGAGCGGCGTAAGCCTCGGAGCATTGAGGTGTAAGCATTTCAAATTTCAAATTTTAATATTTGGTGAATAAATTAAATATTTTAAAATAGTAAAAAAAATAAAAAAATTTAAATATAAAGGTGTAAATACGTTTCTCCTTAATGTTTTGAACATTCTACTACATAAAAGGAAGTTTTCCTTCACTAAAAGTGAAATTGATATTCTTGACTTTAGTGATTGAGCTTCTCACTTAACCATTAACCGTGTTTTTTTTTTTTTTTTTTTTATTGATCATTTACTTAATTTTCCCTGTAGAATATAGTTGCAAAAAAAGTTTCTTTTTATTTTTTTATGTTTAAACAATCTAATAGACTAAGTTTAACAAAAGTCCAAGGCAACCTCGGCATATGCGTACTCCTCACATGGTTATGTGCAAAAAGCGTACAAAGCGCACTTAAGGCGCATGTCTCAAACTGTGATGCGCAAGCCTTTGGAGAGTAATGCCTAAAAATCAAAGCCTTAATGCGTTTTACCTTAGCCTCAAGGCGAGGCGAGTCTCAGGAAAGTCTTTTAAAACTCTGGGCGTGAGTGCGTGTCTAAGGACATATATCCAAAAGTTGGATACGGGAAAGGGAATGCATCATAGACAAATTTTAAATAAGATGTAAATTATATAGAAATGAGCTTGAAATTAAATAAAATTTAGAAAAAATAAGAAATTTCTATCAATCATCCATGTATGAAGCTAGAAATGTTCCTTTACTAACAAATGTGAGTTTCTTCAAAAATTGTAAAAAAAAAATTAGAGAATTCAAGTGTCCAAATAGGATACGGGTACCATACACATCCTACACCCTTATCCTTTTCATTTCTGGTGTACATAAGTACTTTGAAAGAAGAGTCCATGTAACATATGTAATCTCAAGCAGGGGTCATGAATCATGAGTTCTACTCCTAACTTAGGCAAGTACTAGTAACATCAGGGTGCCTTTTAGAGAACAAACATATAAGAGGTCGAAGGACCCGCTCGAAGTCTTGGACAAGCACACAATATGGAGGGCATGCTCAGCCAAAGAGTGAGCATGCCCAACACATTTTATGAATTTTGTAGAGAGCAGCATAGAAGAGGACACTTGCGATGAGACTTGCTTGATTGAGTTACCGAGTGTGTCTTCACAAGAGATGGTTGTCCTTGATTTCCCAAACTTGAGTAACTGAGTGTGTCCTCCCAGTCCAATGGAAGGGTGTGCTACACGCAGTTTAGAGATGGTTGTCCTTGATTTCCAAAGCTTGACACTAAAAGGCACCTTTGGCACACTATTCTTGATCGATATAGCTCGACCCTAGAGAGGTGTGTATAGAATATAACAATTTCACTAATTGAATTTAGATAAGAGAAACTTATTACCAACACCTTACTAAAGGAAGCTTAAACTTCTCACCACTCATCAGACACGAAAGAATTATGCTGAGACTGAGACCAACTTCTCCGCAGATCTTTTCTTCAACATCACATTTAGATCAAAATTGCACCAATAATTATAAATGTTTTTCATTTAAATTCTTAAATTTCAACCATAACAAATATCAGAACCTTACTTGCTAGATGTCATCTTTGAAGAAAGGAATCTATCAGTTATCACTATAATGCAAACTGCAAAGACTAATGGATACATCTGATGGTTGGCATCAAACCAGCGAAAATGACAACAGCAGTTAAAATCAATAAATATTTAATTGCTACAAGCATTCTACTAACAAAATAATAAAACTGGATATTCAAATGACATAGGAAATGAGAACAATAAAAATTAAATATTTACTGCCTGAACATCCCAGGTGTTATGGAAGCTAACCTTTGAAAATGTACTTGTCAGATCATCAATATCAGATAAGGATCCAATGCCTGATCCCTAATACGAACAAGAATAAACAAAATCAGAGACAACAGACTATGAGTACAGAAATAAATAATAAATTGTATACCAGCATTCATATTAAAGGTCACCCATGAAACTAATGTTTCAGAAGATAAAAAAAGATATGGTCATTGAAGACAAGAAATGTTTTCTTTTTTTTTTTCCTTCCTTTTTCATTGTGATATCTCACTCCCTACTCTCTTCTATTTCTTACATATCATTTAAATCTACCACATCTTTTGGTCACCTAAACTGCATCTTTCCAATGAAATCTGTAACAAACTCACAAAGAAGAACCAACTTAATCCTCTTGGAGCTAACCCTCTCAACCAAATAACTACATTGAAAAAAAATGAAACACAGCAACAGATATCTCAACTATTCCTCCACAGCTCCATAAAGCTACATCCAAACATTGCAAACCCCCACCATTAGCATCATGAGATTCAAAATCTACATCTCTTGCCATCTTCCTCAAATGCATAGCATTAACTTTCCCCTCCAAATTACAGTCATTTGCCACCAAGCTAATCCTTAAAATCCTCTACCTCACATTTCATTTTGTTTTGGAGTCAAAAGATTAAAGAAGAATTTAAAGCTCCAACTCAAAACTCTTGATGTATAAAAAATGTATAGTTTGTCACTGCCATGACAACCTCTGTACCTCGCACTTGTGCAACTAGAAAAAGAATTGTTATCCCATGTAGACCTAGACCTTCATCAATTTTACAGAACTCGAAAGCTTCTAACACCCCCTTTAAATTAGCCGCTACAACCATGCCATGTACCCCAAAGTTAAAGGACCCAAACTGCATTCCATCTAATTTAAGCCTCCAAGTGCTATAGTCTCTAAAAAAGGCTCTTAATGCAACTGATACACATTTGACCTGCTCTGCTCTTTCCTATTCATTTTCTCAGCATCAATAATCATTCTTCTATCATGGTTTAATTTATTCTAAGCATATGCTAAGCTATGAAAACTTACATATACATCTATATTTTATCCCCTCTGTTAGCCACAATGATGAGGTTTCTATGTCTAGCTCAATTCCCCAAATATGACAACCCTCGCTAACTTTGTTTTCTTTCCCATCATTATCTCCTTCATTCTACTAACAAGCCTCATTACTTTCTTTAACATCTAGCTCCTTTACTTCCCCTTACAGCCTAGCCTCCTTCACGCCTCCGTTTTCAAAAACCTCGTTACTCCACTTGCTTAAGTCCATCTTCAACGACCACCACCCACTGACCACCACCAAAACCCTTCTCCTACAACAACCAAAATATGAACATGACCTAACACCAGCTAAGTATAAATGGGCTGCACACTTTCTGAAAATGCTCATCCAAACTTTTCAAAACAAAAACTTCTCTCCTCGACGTAGAAAAAGAAGACATTAATTATTCAGTTGGATGAATTATCCTCCCCCAAGTGTAAGGCCAACAAATCTTTAGAGTAAATGAACTCCAAAATTCCTCCCTTAAAACTAAAAACATTCTTTGGCATCCTTTCTTTTGTATGGAAATTGAATCACATCGAAGTCTACAACAGTTCAACAATGACGTTCCATGTAGCCACCACCTCCCTTAACTGATCCCATGAAGCCACCCACCCCACCCCACCCCACCCAAATCATTCACTACCCTATGTGAACTTGAAAAGGCCCTAGAAATGCCAGGCCCCAAAATTGAAAATGAACACTCCACAAATCTACCTCCCAACACAATTAAAACAATCTCATTAGTGACTAACAACCTCCTACTCCTTTGTAAATATCTTCAATGAAAGCCTCATTCTTCAGAATATTCAACCCCTTGACAATTCATGAACTCATTTAAAGCTTCACGGAGAAACAATCAGCAACTCCCTTTCTTTCCTAGTAAGCCTTTGTACCTTCTTGGTAGTGAATGTCATACAGCTCTTCCAAGTTCCACTAAATGATTGAATTCTTCAACATCATCTAATTTGCTGGATCCCAGCCCCTCTAGCACATCCTCCTCCTATAAAGTCTCTATAGCCCCTCTTTATGCTTCAAAGTCTCATTTTATCCTCCTCGAAGTTCTCAAATATCACTTGCGAGAAGGCATCAAAGTCCCCAAGTTTAACGCCTAAAGCAAGACTGACTTCTTTCTTCACCTTCATGTATTCCAATCACAACAAAATAGTATCGTACCTTGAAGGTGATCACATCACAACTGGAGTGGTCCAAGTGGACTCTACTAGAGGATAACACTTCCATATAGCCTAGGAGTGGATTTGTCTCCACCTTAAACTTCTACTATTAAACAAGAATATTACAAATTCTTCGAAACTTGCAAGGCAACTGAACAGAACTGTACATGGAACTTGAGCGATGCATAGGTTCTACACTTCTGCTTACAAGATATACCAAAAAAGCAACATTAAAGAAAAAAATGTTGCTAACACTAAAAGTAAGGACCAGTAAAACCAGCATGCTAAGAAAAAAGTAGAAGAACAACTAATGCTCAAAAAGAGACTCACATATAGCCAAACCTGAAGAGCCTCAGCCTCACAAGCAATGTGAACAATATCAATTACTTAAACCACACTTCAAATAGTATTTGATAGTAAGATTTATAATAAACAAACCTTACCTCTTCCTTATCAAAGAGATGGTACTCATCATCACCATACCCAATAACTGGAATGTCATCTTCCAAACCCCCCAACTCAACTTCCTCCACAGCTTCTTGACCAAAAAATGCATACTGTGATGCATTAAAGAGTGCATTTTCTGCATGAAAAGTAAAACAAGTACATAACGTCAAATCAAAAGACAAAACTCATTCACATTCACAGTACAGGCCATCACAGAAATCCAAGACATAGAAGTTAGTCAAAGAAAACCTTTGTCCATAAGATCAAGTGAAAGCCTAAGAGAAAAAAGTCGATGTATATGCAAATAAAAATATAAAAAATCAGCAGCGACATAAATCAGGTGTACATAACAAAAGTATTTATATGGGATAATTCAATTAAGAAATCAAATAGAACAAACATCTTAACCATTACCATATTCATGCACTTGTTGTGCAAGTGGTCTCTATTGATCAAAACAAAAGGATAATCGTAATAGGCAAGAGACATTTTGTCAACAAGCTTTCTGAGAGCCCTATTCATGCAGTTATTGTTCAAGGTTTCTTCTACTAAAATTTTGTCAACAAGCCCAGTTTAAGAATAGGCTATTTTAGTTGGCTATTTTACTTTTTAAGAAAAGATGTGCAAAAAAATAGAGAGAGTGATGTGGATGTGATATAGGGTGTTTTGTTTTATTGGCTATTATAGCCTGGGATGAGCTATTTTAGCTCATCCCAAACACCCCCAAGGTTTCCAAGAGCCCTATTCATATACTTGCATCGAGGAGACCAATTTGCTCTTGTTGGAGTAGAGCTCATACCAAATCTTTTACCAGACCCATATAAGGAGTTCCTACAGTCAAGGTTCTAAGGACACCGTAGTTTGAGAGGTACGGCGCCTGCCACCTAAGCGTTCAGTACTCCAAGTGTGTGATTGACCTCAAATCCATCTTGCTATGTTAAACTACTACCAGAATGTGTAGGATGTTTTATTGCAGAGCATGGGGTGATGGACCCTCAAGGCTCCGTTGTTGAATCATTAATATATCCAATCCAAAAAGGTTAGAAGTATGCTCGTTCAAAGAAGTCTCAGTGCAATGTCCAAAGACTTCAACGACCTTGTTGCCACTAGAAGCAAGTTGCCCTTCATGAGAGGCAGTGACTACGAGTTGGTTCTTCGATGAAGCCACAATCAATGAATACCACTCTTTCCCAGAGGAGTATTGTGTGTAAGGATAAACAAGTTACGCATCGGGAGGTGCCATCTGGGAAGATGGCAAGCACTGGTATGGTTGGAGAACACTGGATGTGGGAGAGGAGAACCAAGGACAATCCTAGTACAGAGAAAAGGTGGCAATGATGCACCAGAAGAGCAATAATAATATGTGTGGAGATGGATGTGTTGATCCCCTTTGTATAGGTTGGCGCTAGAGAGAAACCAGCTTTGTCGAGGACACGAGCGTGACCCTCTTGCTAGACAAAATCGAGAGAAGCATGATCAACTCTGCAACCTCTGTTGTAGATCTCAATGAGTGCATCACACAGGTCAAGGTGTAGGTACGATACATCTCTTTTTGAGTGTATCAAGTAGCGAAAAGATAGTAGGTATTACATGACTTCCAATGCCTTAGGTCTCAATCAAAAAGCCTCTCTCTGTAAGACAGGTATTGGCACACCTTACCCCCAAGTGGGGAGCTCGACGAGTTCTTGGATGAACCTTAGGTCCTAGCCTCCAATCCACAAGTCCTCTGATGTTTTTGAGTGAATACATGGCCCTTGCTCCCAGCCCAAGTATAAGGAATCTAATAAGCGCTTAAATAATTACATTTAAGCCCCGTAAAGTACATCTGTTAAGTTGTCAATTTTGGTTACTTGATGTATTCTAATGCATTTTTATTTTTTGTAATTTTTGTAATTCATGACGCTAAAATGCTATTAATTTGGAGATTTTGAAAGCTTGATGGAAAATATAATTGAAGCCTAAATCAAGTCAAATAAATGAAGTTTAGAAATTTCAAAAGAGCGAACAAGTTACCCTTTTTGTGCTCAAGCAGAGTGTTTGAGTGCTTGCTCATTTAAGTTACTAGAGAGAAAAGGATTGTGTTTGTGTGCTCGAGCTCAAATGTGACGTGCTCAAGCACAATCCAACTTATAATTCACATTTAATACTAGGTATAAACCAAAATTAAATGCCGTATTAAATAACTAATTTTAAAATCATGCAAATAAAAGAAAAGTCCATTGAAACTAACTGCACCTATATAAAAAAAAAAAAAATTTACTATTTCGGCTGAAGGATAGCTTCATTACATACTAGGTACGTTTAGGGTACGGAAAAAATTACGAAGACAATTGGTGCATACTTCGTATACCCAGTAACAAAAGTACCAAGCAAAGTACGAGTACGGTATTTTATTGAAGTACCCATGCTTCATAGATTGGCAATGTACAGAACCCGTCAGCTATTTGTACCTAGGAGGTGACAGACATGACACTCTTGCTTGCAGCCCCATAACTACCCACTCTTGCTTCAAGCGAACCACAGTAGTTCTCTTCAATTTCGAAATCATCATCACCAATCTCAAATTCCAATTGCCTTTGAATATATTCTATATTATCCAGATTTCTACCATTGGATTGGGTTGAAACATTGGGTGGGGACCCAACTTCTACCAAGCTAGAAAGAAAATCTTCAAGAGAAAATTTGGATGAACCTCAATTGTTTCTTAATTTCTTACCCATTTTCAATGAGGAAAAATTTGAAAGCAATTGGGGAAAGGGAGCATTCACTGGAACTAAGAACCCTAGCTATATATATATATATTCATATATTAATACAAATAGCTGAAATGAGCATTGTGCTGTCGCCAGCAATAACCTCTTACTCATCGCCGACCTACCCATAGATCAAATCCCCAATCTTTGGTAGGCTTCGAAGCTGTAGAGGTAGAAATTGGAAGATCGATTCGGTGCTTGATCAACCCAACTATCGCGAAATCAAGGTACAACGTTCCTGACTATTCCAGCTAAAGCTAGAAATCAAGAAAGCAATAAAGACAATTTTTTTCAAAAACCCTAAGATTTGTCTCTCGAATTGATTTTGTATACAGATATAGTGGAAATATAGAAGCTACAAACCGAGAATCTGAACCAAACATGAAGAATTTGAATGCAATTTCACAATATATACATAAAATGTTGCATACAAAGCTAGAGAGAGAGAGCGAGAGAGACCTGGTGAAGGCAGCATGATCAACGAGCAATTGAGCTTTGATTCCCAATCAGAAGTGGTTGACTTTGTATCAGTAACGAATTGTACGTGTACTTATAACCCTAGCTAGCTCTCTACGATTCTCTTTGTAAATTATTAGAAAGGTCCGGTTCACATTAGACCGGTAATGTCACTGCCTCCGGTTCGAAACAATCTATGTTGGATAAATTACAGTCATGTCTTGTCTATCTTTGAATTTACATTCTCACCCCTTTTATTTTTTAAAATACCACTTGTGTACCTTTGAAATTACAGTATCATCCATTTTATTGTTGATAATTCCACTGAGCTGCTTTGCTGGATAACGCCGTTTAAAGGCAAATTTTCGTATTTGACTTTGTCAAATTTTGTAAATTAGTTCAATTAAATTTTAGGATAAATTATAAATATACCCCTAAAATTTGGTTAAAATACGAACTACCCTTGAGATTTTAAAAATTACATCACACATCTTCAAGTTTCTAATTACATAAAAATTGCTCATTTTATTAATAAATTATCAAATTAATTAACAATTTTAAAGTTAGTTTGAGAATAGGTTATTTTAGTAACTTTTTTGCTAAAACAAGATATGAAAAAACTAGCTTGCTTGGGATTTTTTTTGACTTTTTACCCCCAAAAAATGCAAAAAATTAGAAAGACAGTGAAATTTTTGACTTTTTTATATAATTCTTTGGTTTTTTAGCTTTTCTAATGACTTTTTAATTTTTTTGCTATTATAGAGTGTTCCCAAACCAAGCCTTAATGACATCAAAAATATATTTCAATTAACAATACCGACAATTTTATTATTGTATAGGAGAGCAATTAAAAATTTTATTTTTTCTGCTACTTCTGTTAAATGAAAAATTTGACAAATGGTATTTGTAATTTTCAAAATCACATGGAGCAATTTGTATTTTAAATAAATTTCGGGAGGTGTATTTATAATTTTTCCTAAATTTTATTAAAGGTTATTTACACAAAAACTCTCTAAAACTATTAAGAAGTATCATTTTGACCTCCTAAACTATAAAAACATACAAATGGAACCCCTAAATTATTGAGTAATATCACTTTACCCCCTAAACTATAAAAGCGTTCAAATCAATCAAATAAACTATAAAAATGTATAAATTGCACCCCTTAACGGAAGGGATCAAAATAAAATATGTTAATAATTTATACAAAAATAAATAAATAAATTATGGTTATAATAGGATCAATTCAAAATAGTCATATTTTTGTCAAGGTGTAAGTAACAGATGTGTCTCATGTCATCACAACTTTCACTTACACCATATATACAGACCCACTTCACTTCTATGAAAATTGCAATTATTTTGGAATCTAGATCCTCTGGAGTAATTTTTTGTAGACTAGTCTTAGAGCAATTTTTTGTATAGTGGGAATTTTTTTTTTTAAATGTTTGTCAATACTATTTTTTTAGCACAATAGTACTAAGTTGAACAAACAATAGTATTGACAATCACTTTAAAAAAATCTCAATCATTCAAAAAATCACTCTAAAATCATTGTAAGAAAAATCACTCTAAAAGATTTGGTATTTCTACTAATTTGCAATTTAAAAAATAAATAAATAAATAAATTTGTGGGTGAATTATGGAGGGGAAATTATTAATCAGTGTAAATACAGCAAAAAAAATTACACATCAATGGAAAACTTTATGAACATTAATAATTAAAATTCTAAAATTTTTCATGTATTTATAAATAATTTTTTAAATCCCCAGTGTACCGTAATGCTCTCAATTATGTTTAGTGGTGTTCATTTTCATGAATAGTTCCCCCAAGGATCTTCAATTCTTCATAAACTTGATTACATGTGTTGATTATGGGTTGTGGTTGTGATGGTGGAGGGTGGTGGTGGGTGTTTGAGAGTGGGTAGTCATGTCCACCTCTTTATTCCTTTGACAATGCCTTGACATTGTTTGCCTATATGCCCACTAAAATCAATTACTGAAGAATTGATTTAAAATAAGGTTTAGTGGTCTGTAACAACGCATCTTCTGCACAAGTGAGAAGATTTACATAAGTCTTTTTTGGCTGTATTGGTTTTGGTATTGGTAGTGCAGTCTTGCATAGTTTGCCTGGCCTTTTCTTTCTCAAACTCAACTGATTAATTAGCTTTGCTTGCTTTCAAGAATACTGTCAAGTATGACCCCAATAGTGCATGCTAATTGGACCACGAGAACCAACTTTTCCACCTGCGTTGGAGTCTCATGCAGCCTACACAGATAAAGAGTCATGGCTTTGCAGCTTCAAAACATGAGTCTTGGAGGCACCATTTCTCCTCATATTGGAAACCTCTCATTCCTCATGAAGCTTGATCTTTGAAACAACATTTTCCATGGATTTGTGATGCAAAACCTTACTCCTTTGCGTCGCTTAACATATATCGCACTACAAGACAACTTGTTGGAAAGGGAAATCTCAACAAGCATATAGGGCTGTAAACGAGCCGAACTGAGTCGAGCCGAGCTTGAGCTTGGCTGGTTTGCTTATCAAGCTCATTTATTGAGCTCAAGCTTGGCTCGATAAGTGACTGGGCTCGAGCTCGACTCGGCTCGATAAGATTTTTTATAATACTATTTATATTATTTAAATAAAAATATTATTGATATTATTTAATATATAAATAATGTATTTTTACTATTTGTATATTATTTAATATATAAATAGTATATTTATTATATAATTTAAATAAAGATAAATGAGCCGAGCTTATTCAAACTCGAACTCGAACTCTGCTCATTTACTAAACGAGCCTAATATTCAAGCTCGAGTTTGGCTCATTTAAAAGAGCCGAGCTATTAACAAGCCGAGTCGAGCTTGTTCATAAACAACTTGATTCATTTGCAGCACTACATACAACAATGTCAAAAGCTTCAAGTCATGTCTCTTACAGCCAACAGACTTGCTGGTTGAATATCGGTTGAGCTGATCACCTTACCTTTGCTTTGTATTCTTTTCCTAGGAGGTAACAATCTTGCAGGTAACTTGCCACCTTCTTTTGGTAATTTGTCAAACTTAGAACTGTTTGCTTTAGATCGAAACCATGTTTATGGAAAAATTCCTAATTAGTTGGGACATCTTAAGAAGTTGAAACAAATTAATTTATTTGGAAACTATTTCACTGGGCTGATTCCACCAACAATATTCAACATCTCCACTCTACAATAGATTTTCTTATTAAATTGACATATCGGAATACACAGAGAACTAGATATCATTTTAGTAGACGAAAAGGGTTCTCGAATCCACAAAAAGAAAATAAAACTTTGATTCCAAAAGGAAGAGAAAATATCTTAATTATATTGAATAAAAGTTATGTTTGTCATAAGGCTTATATAGCTATTCCCCTTTATAATATTAATGTAAACCTTCAAGACCAAGTATTCTTGGACACCAAGAAAACTCAATTAGGAAACAATAAACTAATCTAATTCTTGAAAAACAAGAAACCTAGGAAATTAGGAAAATAAAATAAATCTAAATTAAAAAAACCTAATTCTAAAATATTTATACTAATTACAAGAATCCATTACAACAAATTGCACATTTGGTGACTAAAATTGGCGACCAAAACAATTTTAGTCGCCAAAAACATCATATTGGGCGACTAAAAACCTGATTTAGTCGGCATTAGTTTAATCTTTTTAGCTACTAAATTATTTTAGTCGCCATATAGTCTTATTGGCGACTAAACTTAGTTTTAGTCGCTGTTTGCAACCATTTTAAGCGACCAAAATTTCATTTAGTCGCCGTATAATAACATTTTGCGACAAAAAAATTTTGTCGCCAAAAAATGGGCGTATTTTGGTGAATTTTTGGCGACCAAAGCTAAATTAGTCGTTGTATATTAACCATTGCCGACGAAAATTTGAAATTAGTAGCGAAATAGGATGCTTTTGGCGACCAATTTTTAGTCGCTGTTAAGGATATTTGGCGACAAATAATCATTTAGTCACTAAAGCTTCGAAATTTTTTTAGAGGGAAACTCATTAATATTGGCGCCCAGTATATATTACACAGACACACATTTTCGTTCTGTTTTGACTCACACACCAACATATAGAGCAGTCGATACCTAACCTCACCATCGCTCACCACCACCGATCATCACCATCGCTGGCCACTGGCGGTCACCACCACGACCACTGCAAATCGGCGTCACCATTGATTACAGGTATTTGTCTCTCGTCTCTCTCTCTCTCTGTCGATCTGGGTCTGTGTGTTTGTATCTCATTCTCGCCATCTCTCCCATGCCCGTGTCTAACGATTTCTGTAGGGTTTGTATATGTTTTTTTTCTTTCATTTTCTGTTGATGTTGTAAACAATTTATTAGGGCTTTTTCTGATTTCGTGAATGGGTTTGGTTGAAATTTCGAATTGTGGATTTCTGATTCTCGATTTTGGATTGTTGAACTATATGACCAAATTGAATTTTGTATTGGTATTAGATGTATGGGAGTGAAAAATGGTTTAAGGCTTTCAAAATAATGGGAGGTTAACAACTATGTTTCAATGAAACTTCTCCATAATTCTTTGAAATATGGAAGGTTCTTATAGTTTACATATCTAATAATGGTTCTAAATCAATCTTGACCTTGTTGGGTGTTGATGTTCCTGCTTTTATTGCAGGTTTAGGGTTTTTCCATGTAGGGCTTTTGTTGTTTTCATATGAGTCATGTGAGTTTTCTCTTTCTTAGTTGTATTTTCCTCTCTCATCAGTTCTCACTCTCTACCAAACCTACACACCATCATTTTTGGGTTTGAGGAACAACTTCTAATTGGGTATGTATCAAGCAGCAATCAATAACAGCTACATTCCTAATCTTCATGTGTTATAGTTTTCAGAATATTTGCCGTCATTTGATACAAATTTTCAATGATTTTATTTGGGAATTTTTTCCCCTCATTCTTTGAATTTGGAACTCTATTAATGATAGTCTTGTCAATATACCATCTTTGGTGATTTTCTTTCCCTCTTTTAAGTGTTACTGGTGGTTGTCTTTAGTTTTTATAGAATTTTCCAAATTACATAGTTAATTTTGAATTGTTTTATGTCTTATTCACCCAAGTTTTTTTTTTTTTTGAATTGTTGAAAAGGATTGGTGATTCTAGCATTGATCTCAGAAGTAGAGCAAGGGTAATAGTTTTTCCTTATTTAAATATTTAGTTTCCATTTTATTCTTTTTTTTTTTTTTTTTTTTTTTTTTTGAGGACGAAGTTCTATTTTATTCTGGTGGTTATTGTTTATCTTCTTGATTAGCCACAAGTGGAACTACGATGGATGTAGCATATGCCAAGCTCATGGAGAAAAGCGTTAATTGATCATATTGTATGTCATCTTGTTTTCACTTTTTTTCTTATTATATTGATTGCTCTTTTCTAGTATTATTTTCCATCTTTTGCTATATTTAAATTTAAATGAAATGGGCGCTTGCTTTTGTAATTTGGTTATATAACATGACAATCCTGAACCAATTTTTAAAGATCCATTCTGGTGGGGTAACAATATATTGGTAGTGGTGAATTAAGCCTGCATTTTGTATTCAATTTTGTTTGGTTTTTGGAGAATTTTCATTATGATGTGGTAAACAAATTTTGTTTGGCTGTCTTTCTCATTACATTGTCTTCTTAATTGGGCATGTGTCAATATTTTTCTATACTCTATTTTATGTTTTCTTGCTATTCATATTCTAAGTCTATCATGTTTTTAAAAAAATTATAATATTGACTTTTTTAATACTTTTTATTTTCCTCTCTAAGAGTTCTTAAATATGTTATAATTGTACACCCAATACACGTGGACATTAGGATATGCATCTTTAACAAATTATAGTTGAACAATCAAAATTTTGCTTTGGGTATTTTGCTTTGGGATTACCAGTTAACAAAACATTTTCTTCTCCCCTCAGCATGGGTTAGCAATATAATGTCATGAACTAAAATTATGGAAAGACGTTGCTGATGACCCAACAATGAACACATACCCCATGACGGCATATTGATGACCACTCAACAAACACACTACAAAAAAATTGAGGTTTACACTGTGGTTGCTTTGTATAGTTGAAAATAATTTCTTTAAAAGTCAGCCCCAGTTGAGAAATCTGTGGCGAAAACATAAGAAATTAGGATTAGAAAGTGTGATTAATCAATAGCCTAAATACTCTTACATCTGTCTAGTGCAAACCTTTGCAACTCCATTGAAACAACAGAGGATAATCTGGTGTAGCCAACAAACCATATTCTAACTAGATTTTTTTTGTCTAGGCCCTCAATAAGCTTGAGCCATCTCTGCTGTAGACCAAAATGCCCTTACTGCAAGAACACAAAAGCCATCAGAAAGTAGAGAACTCATAAAGGGGTGGTAATCTATGTAAATATATCACATTCAAACATTCTACTCCAAATGTAGAATGTAAGCAGTACTAGTTGTTGGGTTTCAATTTTGGATTTTACTAATTGAATATTAGATTTTGTTGACTTTTTAACGATTTTAAGTTAATAGTCTGTTTCATGTAATATTTTTCATGAATTTTAAAATTTTTCTACTTATTGGAACAAATATATAGAAATTAGTATAATGTTTGTTAAATATAAATTAATCTTGCACCAAGACTAGCAAATGCCCCTATTAATTAATATAGAATTGAAGAATCATATTAAGGGTATATATTTGGAATACTACTTAGAAGGAACAATCAATCCATGTAATTAATTAATAAATTTTGTAATTTGAAAATAAATTTGTACACACACTTTTTTAGTTATATGAACAATACAAAATATAATTATAGTTGAAATATAATTGTTGTCAACTTGATTAACACTCTTCTCTAATGAAAAGAAGAAAAAATATCCCAAATCATAGTCTATTGACATATTATGCACAAAATTAGACCCTTTCAACAATCTAACATCTTCCAGCTACCTTCAAAACACATAAACGTCAACTAATTTTATTGATATTATATATTTGTCACAGCTTTAGACCCAAATATGCAAGCAGCAAATAGCCAATGGTCATCTACTACACTATACTCACATGAACTTGTACTTTGTCTAGTATTGAATACACGTCAACTACTGCATAATGCTTAAAAGAGTCTTTAATACACTCTTATTTGTGAATAATGCATAAAAATAGTATTGAATGCACTAATATTTGGAGGTGTTAGTTTCACATAGAATTGTGAATGTATTGTGAATGTATGTCACATTTGCGTATGAATACATGCCAAATTAGTAGTGAAATTAGCCAACTATATGCAATTGACAAATAGGCAAAACATCCCAATCTGTTATTACTATTTCATTCATTTCAAAAAGCAATGCTAATCGAACCCCTAAACTTTGCAGAAGCTCTATTCCATTACAGAGTATTTTTCCAAGTTGTCGTCCATTCCCAGGTTCATCTTTGCTTGATGTGTACTGTTCCAATAATGGACAAGAGTTGGATGATGATCAAAGATAGGCTAAAAAGTAAAGAGTATCTAGAAGGTGTTCAGTCATTTATTGAGTTCACTATGAAGAATTTAGGGCCGCACGATGAAATCTGTTGTCCTCGTGTTGATTGCTTGAACGACACGAAATTTAGTCGACACGTTGTACGGTTGCACTTGATTCGAAGAGGAATCGCATGTTCTTATCGAACTTGGGTCCACCACGGGGAACATGTTCCCATGTTTCGTGCTTATCCTACTATGCGAAACGATGATACTGAAAGCCATCGAGCTGGAATGCCAACCAATCACGAAAATGTGGGTGAACTTCCAACCATGTTGTAAGAGATTTACATGAGTGGTCTCATGGATGATCATATCAACGAAGAACGTACTAGTTCGGAAAGGCACAATTTGTTGAAGTTCATGAAGTTTTTCGATGATGCTCAATGCAAAGTATATCCAGAGTGTGAAAAGTTCTTCATCTTGTCCTTCATAATTAAGATGCTTCACGTGAAGGTGTACAATAAATGGAGCAACAAATCTTTCGATATAGTTATGCAAGTTTTCAAAGACATTTTACCAAAGTGTGATGAAAATGTTCCATGGACCCTTTATGAAGTGAAAAAGTTCTTACGTGAATTGGGTTTAGGATATGAGGCCATTCATGCATGCAAGAATGATTGTACTTTATTTTGGAAGGACAACACCACATTGGAGAATTGCCCTACATGTACGGAGTCTAGATACAAGTTGAACAACAAGACGGGTAAGAAAATTCCACACAAAATATTGAGGTACTTTCCTTTGACACCGAGGTTAAAGAGATTGTACATGTCGAAAAAAATAGCCGCACATATGAGATGGCACAAAGATAAGCATGTGGATGATGGAGTATTGTGACATCCAGCTGATGGTGAGGCATGGAAGGACTTTGATAGGCTGCATCCTACGTTCTCTACGGATCCTCGGAATGTAAGGCTTGGGCTTGCCATGGATGGTTTTAATCCATTCGGAAATATGAGTACATCGTACAGCATGTGGCTCGTTATCTTAATGCCTTACAATCTACCCCTATGGAAGTGTATGAAAGATCCATTTTTCATGATGTCACTGCTTATTCCTGGACGATCTGCACCTGGAAGAGACATCGATGTTTACTTGCAACCATTAGTAGAAGAGTTAACTAATCTGTGGGAGCATAGTGTGCAAACATATGATGCCTCAAACGACCAAATATTACAATGCATGTAGGAGTCATGTGGACCATCAATGACTTTCCTGCATATGGTTCCTTGTCTGGTTGGAGTACAAAAGGTTACCTGGCCTGCCCTAATTATAACATGGATGCATTATCTCAGAGTTTGCGAAGTAAGATAGGGTATATGGGTGCTCGACGATACTTACCTGAGAACCATAATTGGCGAAGAAGTAAGCTATTCAACAGTGAAATTGAGAATCGGTCCAAACCTGTGGAGTTATCGGGAGAACAAATATTGGAGCAAATTAATTTGGGGACGTACATGCCGTATGGAAAGCATCCAACCAACCAAAAAAGACAACGGACTGAAAATCCAACTCCGAACTAGACAAAAAGAAGAAGTTTGTTCGACCTACCCTATTGGAAAACACTTAAGCTTCGACATAACCTTGATGTCATTGTAGACGAACCCCGAGGGCCTCATGCTACAGTTCAAACTCAAATTGTCACGGTTCTGAATCTGATCTCGCAAAGTGCAATGCAAGACCGATAAATCACCAAAGAGTCCAAATCCGGCAAATCATTTTGGAAAACTGATTTTTGTAAAGAAGTGCCAAACATGGACTGCCTTGCCAAATACAGAGTCGCCACCTAAATATTTTATTTTGGGGGAATTTAGGAAACCCTGACTCGTGCCTAAGGCTACGTGTCCGTCATCACCAAAGTTGCCTCGACTCGGGAACTTGGGTACGATTGGAGAAGGTCAGCTATGAGCACCCCCGCTCGCCCGATCAAAGATCGGCCACTACTAAACATGATATCTTGTTTTTAAAAAAAACACATGTGTTCTTATTCCGGTTAATTAGCTAGAATTATTATGTGATGCGCACAGCAAAACAAGTATAGACTAGATCGCCTAATTTGGAACAAAGCATCGCATATCCGTTTGTTTGGAAAATAATTTGAAATTTGCTACTCGTAAGTAGGCTATAATGCGGATTTCAATGAATTGTTCCAATTCAAGCAATCCAACCTTCACCCACAGGCATTTAGGCAGTTAAACACTTAAGTAAATAGCCTCATGGCAAGCATGCTATCATGGCAATCAATGACACACATGTAGTATGCTAAAGCATAAAAGCTTACCTAGTACTCCGAGCCAAAACAAAGAACTAGTTAGAAATCAATGCATGATCCTAGTTAATATTAAGATGGCTAATGCAACGCATGTAAGATGCAACTAGAAATAGGCTCGGCTATTCTAAGATGGCATATGAGATACGATAATTGATACATGTATTCAACTTGGAATTGAAATACGATGCAGTTAGTATGATGCGCTGAGCCCGGTGCATGCAATGTAGATGAATGGATGCAAACATGCGAGCATAAGGATGCTAGACAGATGAATGGATGCAAACATGCAAAGCATAAGTATGCTAATTTGAAACATTACCTAAAACTAACCAACAAAAGCAGGTAAGTAAAAGGGAGAAAGAAATGGGGGTTAGAAGACATGCACACACGCACGCACACTTATTACAAAATTCGCCTTTTCGACGGAGGGTCAGAATAAATAATACATGCCAACTAATTAACTAACTAACAAGCTAATTAATTATTACACAACCGAATTGAATAACTAGCTAAAACTAATTATTACAGCAATTAACTAATTAACAAATTAATTAATTATTACAAATTGATGCTAACTAACAAGTAAGCATGAAAATAAGCTGCTCCAGCTTTGTTCGAAGAAGGAGAGGATGCATGCTCGGATGCCGCCCCGAAAAGCTCTCTGGTTGCTCTTTAGAGACTCTGTTTGCAGGGTGTCCTCAAGGAATTCCTGCTGAACCTTACCAAAAACATGCTGGGGAGTGCATCAGTGGCCTGCCGGCCATGGGGAGCCACTGCCAACCAAAAATGAAGGGGTGCCGGCCAACAACAAGGCACTGCCGGCCATCTGCAAGGCACTGCCGGCCACTGATGTGCTGGGACACCAAGCTGCAATAGAGCACAAAACAGCGAAAATGGAGGGTCTCCCAATGATATGTATGCACTATGCCACCCCGTATCATCTCAAAACATCAAGGGAGAGGCATAGTCGGATCTACAACCATCAATCATGCATCCTGATGCATAATGGCCAAAGATCCAACTTGTGCAAATCAATGTGAAATAAATGCACAAATAAACACATAAGTGCCTAGAACTCTATCATGGATCATCAAGAGCGTCGGCGACCGAGAATTGAGACACGTTTCATCACTTGAAGTATGAAACGTTCCTCATTTCTCGTGCTCAGATTAACACTTAATCCAAACAACAATGCAATGTAAGGATGGCATACACAATGCTAACTTGAACATGCAATCATGCAATATGACTTAAGCATGCAAAATGTAGTGTAATAAACATGCAACAACATGTAATGGAATTAGCATGCGAAAACTTGCAAAGATGGAGCAAGCATACAACAATATGCAAGACAAGCATGCAACAACATGCAAGGGATGGACTTAAACCAATATAGGCAGACCTCAACTATGCCCAAATCAGTGGCCATAAGTGATGAATTGATAGTATGAAAAGCATGAAAAGGCAAGGCAAACATGCATGCCAATTGGCTCAAGGATTAAGGCATAAAGATGCAACTCTTAAGGACACTTAAAGAGTGACAAGCATGGATATGTGACAACAAGGTAAGCTCTGAAATCTCATGTAAATTGATGCCAAATCAACTAAACAATGCAAGCATAGCATGTTAGAAAGCTCAAAGCTCGAAACTAACAAAGGGACTTAAGCCATGGCCATGCAAGGCAAGCCCCAAAGGGCTAAGGGAACCTAAAACAGTCCCAAGGCAAGTCCAAACAAGACCAAAGATAAGCTCGAAGCTAACCAACGTGGGCTAGAACAAGAGGCCAAAAACAAGGAGCGTGCAAGGCTACAAAAGAGGCAATGCACTACACCTATTGAAACCAAACATGGCATGACTTGGACAGCATAAAATAGAGTTACATCATGGTATAACAAGACCAAAAATGCACTGATATGATGAGCCAAAGACTTAGGCTTAATGGCATGCACAAAATTTCATTCTTGAGGCATAAAGAGCCAAGGCTCCAAGGCATTAAAAGCATGTCAAATGCAAGTGTATGGCCACATTTCATGGACTGAAATAACATTTAGAATGATGGCAAAGCATGCAAACATCACATGCATGGCATGGTAGGGGCCTCAAAACTCAAGGCTAGCCTAAGCATTTATACTATAGCTATACAAAGCATGAGTGATATGGCCATGGCAGCCCAAAACAGTGTTAAAACACCTCAAAATAAGAACAAAATCATGCTGGAGCAAAGCCAAAATATGCTAGGATGATGAGTCAAAGCATCATGCACATAAAACTAGTAAGCAAGATTTGTTCTACAAGTATATGGAGCATGCAAAGGATGACCAAACCAACTATGGAAAGAGTCATGACATGGCAAAACATCACCAAAAACATGCTGAAATGGACTCAGCATAAGCTAGGATAACATGCTAAAGCAAGAAGCATATAAAGCTAGTTTATGAGATTTACACTACAAGTGTATTGCACATGCATGGAGTGACAAAACCAACCCAAAACAGATCTAAGGCATGGTAAAATATCACCAAAAACCTACTGAAATGGACTCAACACAAGCTAGGCAAACATGCTACTTTGATGAGCTACAAATGGGATTACACTACACATACAAGATGCATGCAAAAGGTTACCAAACCAGCCATGGATAGAGCCAAGGCAGGTCCTAAAAGTCACAAAAAAGGTCCTGAACCAAGCCTCAAAAATACAGAGAGGCATGCTCCTTTGGAAGGCCAAAAATGCAAGCAAACAAAAACCAAAAGAGAGGGGGCCACCCCCTCTGATTTGAGGCTTCAAAACCACATGCCTACCACTAAAAATCCACTGGATTCAGTGGTTAGAAGGCCAAACCAAGGCTAGCTCGGAGGCCTTAAGGCATGGCTCAAAACAAGGCTAAACAATGCATACAAGAGGGTTGTGCACCCCTAACACCAAAAAGACCTTAAACAAACTTCAAAAGCACTTAAAAAAAAGACTTTTTTTAGTTGAAATCAAGGCCTAAAACAATATGCAAGTATGGCCAAAATAAGGTACAAGAAAGTGCTAAAAAGGGGGAGAAGCTCACCCTTGAAGATCAACTTCAAAACCAGCAACTTCAGGGGGTAAAACCTCACTTTCAGAGCTTAAGAAGTCCTCCCAAGAACCTCAATCCAAAGATGGTGGTGTATCTCTAAGTGTTTGTAGTGTAAAAGTGCAAGGAAAATGGACTTCAAGGCACAAATCAACAACAATGTAGAGAGAGAGATATATTTCTTCTCAAAAAATCTGAACCTCTGCTAAGGAGAGAGGCTCTCTCCTTATATAGAAGAAAAAACAATGCAAAGCTTCTTCAAGAAGCTTGGCAAGAGCTTCATCCCTCCATACACGTGTATGGAGGGCAGATAAAAGGATTCCAGCTGGCTCAAAAGATCTGGAGTGAAACCTGCTGAGACAGGGGTGCTGCCGGCCATCAAGGATGGCCGGCAGTGGCTCATTGATGGCCAGCAGGCTTAATCAATGGCCGGCAGCAACAAAGTGAAGGCCGGCAAGGCCAAAAGGTGGCCGGCAGTGCACCAAGAAACACATTTTGAAAGGACCAAGTCATGGTCCAAGAATGGAGCAGAAAGATACAGGGTCTGGAAAGCTCGAACCTGTGACGTTCCGCCGCAAAAGTCGAATGCCCGACGAGCAATTGAACTTGTGTCCGGATGTACCTGCAAGCACAACCGAGTCTCGAGAACAGTCAAAAATGGGGTGTCTATAGTCATGCACATAGAGAAGAATATATGTGACAATCTGCTTGGGACACTATTGAGCATAGATGGCAAGAACAAGGACACGGACAAAGCATGTTTGGATCTGGACGACATGCGAATACGAAAGGAGTTACACTTGATAAGGCATGTGAATGGCTCTTTCGAGAAGCCTCTGGCATTATACACATTGTCCCCGGCAGAACGAATAGGGTTTTCTGATTTCTTGAAATCGATTAAGTATCCTGATGGCTATGCAGCAAACGTATCCAATTGTGTCACCGCGAATGGTGGTAAGTTAGTTGGCCTGAAGAGTCATGACTGTCATGTCATTCTACAACGACTTCTTCCCATTGCGATGCGAGGATACCTTCCTCCCGAGATTAGGACCACATTGTTTGAGTTGGGAACTTTTTTCAAACAGTTGTGCTCAAAGACATTGAGGGTGACTGATTTGGAGAAATTGCAAGAACAAATCGTACTTATACTGTGTAAGCTTGAGAAGATTTTTCCTCTTGCTTTTTTCGATGTGATGGTTCACTTGGCAATTCATTTGCCTTACGAGGCTAGGCTTGGAGGGCCTGTGCAATATCAATGGATGTATCCTATTAAGAGGTATAACTACGAGTCAGAACTTTTTTCATGTAATTATAGTTCAATATGACCATACTAACGATCAGGCCGATGTTTACATATAGGATGCTCGGACTTCTTAAAGGATTTGTGGGCAATAAAGCTTGGCTAAAAGGTTCCATTGCGGAGGGCTACATATCGAAAGAGTGTACGACGTTTTGTTCAATGTATTTACATGGAGTTGAAACGGTGTTTAACCGGGAAGAAAGGAACTACGATGGGGGTGACAATGGCCCGGGGTTGGCGATTTTCACTGAAAATGTCCGTCCTTTTGGTCACCTCCCAAGGGCAATTGATGTGTCCGTAGCTGACTGCGAATTGGCTCATTGGTTTGTCCTACACAATAGTTTGAAAGTGGACGAATATCTAGAGTATGATTCCTCATCATATATGCAACATACATTTTCTACATGGTTTTTATTTTTTAAAGTCTTCATTATTCCAATTACTTATGACTTACATTGTATTAACTAGGGAACACAAGCTCGTGTTGCAACAAAAATATGGAAGTTCATGCAACATTGCAACGCGACAATGCAAAGAATTTCCTAAATGGTACAAACATCGCGTAAGCTAAAACTCGTTAGTGTGTAGTTTGCAGATAATGTTTAATTATTCTAAGTTTGAATTGACATGACATAGTTTCTTGTGTAGATGAACCAATTGCGAAATCAAAAGTCACCCGAAGCAACCGATGAGATGTGGTCATTAGCCAATGGACCTAATGCCTTAGTGAACACATATTCGGGATGCATTTGTAATGGCGTCCGATTCCATACTATCGACCGTGATAACCGTCGCAAATGTCAAAATAGTGGGTTGGTAGTGGAAGGTAACCACCAAGGCCAATTGATAAAGTTCTACGGCTACCTTTGTAAAGTGTGGGAACTGACATATTTGTTTGGACATCGGGTTGTTTTGTTCCAATGTGAATGGTATAACACCGGTAGTAGTCGAACTTTGCGTATCGAACCACATGTGACAACTATTGACGTAAGAAGTCGATGATATAAAGATGACTCGTTTGTGTTCCCAAGCCAAGTTTAACAAGTTTTCTATGTTCATGATACGAAGTTAGGGCCGAATTGGCGAGTCGTGGAAAAGTTTCAACATCGACGAATTTGGGATATACCAGAGCTGGATGTGCCAGAATTTGATGAAGTGTTGCAAGATGATGAAACCAGTACTGTTGTACCAACTGAGCCTATTGATGATGATGTTGTTTTATGTCAGGATGACATTGAACCTAAAATTATTTCAATGGAAGTTTCTCAGTCCAATAAGCGTGTACAACCCGAGGGTGTTATGGATGATGCTTTCATCTGTGATGATGATGATGAACTAATAATCGCGAGTGATGACGAAGAAGAAGATGAGATAGAAAGTGATTTTGATACAAATACGGACCTAGAGTTTTAACTCAGTTTGTTTCTTTATCCGGCTTGTTTTGTTGATGTAATGGGGGCAATTAAGAATATGGTGTTTGTTCTTCTTGTATTACGTTCTCAGATGTTATGTACAATTCCTTAATTTTGTGCAATGTTCAACCTCTTAAATTGATGAACCTTGTAATTTGAATTTCATGCCTACTCTTGGTTCTTTAGTAAATTAGCTTCAAATGTGAGTAGACTAGTTATGTCTTGATTCTTCTTCTTCTTCTTCTTGTTCGGACCCCAATTTCCCAAGTACATTCATATTCTATGAACTTAATACCCTTGTAATTAATTTCCTCTATGATTTCTATGAACTTTGTCAGAAAATTGAAAATCAAATTCATACTCAGGTCAGATTTTCCATTCAGTCAGCTGTGCTGTTTGGCTGATTTTCCTACAATCTGTGGCAGATTTACTTATCTGCTCTGTCTTTGTTTGCTGACTTTGACAGTTCGCTGCTATTTTTGTCCACTTTAGCTGCTTGATGCTTGACTGCTATGCTTAGGTGCTAGCTAATGGTAGGATGGTTGGTTGGTTGAGTTGGGATGTTGTGTTGGTTGCTCAAATGTATTCATGCTGCTCTGCTGAGGCCTTGTTTTGTTGTTTTGTGTGCTGCTGTTTGGTTGTTATTCATGTTGTGCTAGTTGTTAATCTGACACAAGATTTAGGCATTTGAAAATATATTTGAAGGAAACAAAGCCATGAGAACACTCACATTTGCTACTAGTTTTGTTTATGCTGAGAACACTCACATTTTGAGAAGTCATTTTTTTGACACTTTGGTTGATATTGCTTCCCAAAAGTCCAACATCCCTACTGTTTGGATGGGGGATTTTAATGTTGTTAGGTTCTGTCATGAAAAAGTTGGGGGGTCTAATACTTGGTCTAGTGCTCAAGAGTTGTTCAATACCACCCTCCTTCAAGCTTCTCTGGATGATATTTCTTATACTGGTTGTCAATTCACTTGGGCTAACAAGCAAACTGATGGTCTGTATATTGCTTCCAAAATTGATAGAGTTATTGTCAATGATAAATGGCTGCAATGTTTTCCTTCTTCCCATGCCAATTTCTATCCTACAGGGCCATCTGATCATTCTCCTGCTGTTTTGACCATCATTCAAAAACGGCCTAGCTCTAAGAAACCTTTTAAATTTTTTAATTTCTGGGCTAATCACCAAGAATTTCTGCCTACTGTCCATGGGATCTGGTGCAAATATGTGCAGGGCTCTCCTATGTTTAGGATTTGCTGCAAACTTATGTCTCTTAAACCTCTGTTAAAAAATCTTAATAAAAACGATTTCAGTGATGTGTCTGCCAGGGTCATTAGTTCTAGAGCTGAGTTAGATAATATTCAAATCAAGGTAGATAAAGACCCTTTGAACCTTAATCTTCAAACTACTGAGATCGCGTTGTGCAAGAATTACATCAACCTCTGCCAGGTTGAGGAGAGGTTAGCACGTAAAAAATCTAGGATTTAGTGGCTTAGTTTGGGGGATAGAAATAGTAATTTTTTCTTCAGATCTGTCAGGAACAATCAGAATAGGGGTAGAATTTGGAGAAAAATTGTCATGGCTTTGTTTTCTTTGAAAATATATTTTGAAGGAAAAATTGTGTTGGATACTTTGACATGTAGTGCCTAATTGTCATGGCTTTCTTTTCTTAATACATCTAGGATCACATACTATTGAAGGAAATCCCATTTCACTTTTCGAAATAGCTTTGTTTGTTCTTGTCTTCTGGTTTTACTAAATATAATACATAAATTTACAGGGAATTCTTTTGACTGGAGCACCTGGAACAAGCAAGACTCTCCTTGATAAGGTAAGGTGTTACATAGTCTTACAAATGTTTCATGGACTTATTGTCGTTTAGTTTTTTAATTAAGTGCTTGGCCAATTGGTAAGCTGCGAGGGTTCAGAGTTAATACCTGTGTTTCTTTTTCTTTCAATTCTGACTTTGATCCACCTCACCTGCTTGCATGTAATGCAGCTGTTTGACCAATTGGTAATTCCATGAGTTCTGTATAAATTGTTGCATGCTATTCAGTTTTTTGAAGTTTGGTCATCAGAAAATTTAGTTCTAGCTTGTTAAAGAATCAGAAATGCTAAGGAATTTTGAAATCTAAATGCTCTAGGTTTTAATGGTTTCTTTAACCCTTGCATAGTGAGTGTGATTTGAATACAAATTGGTGGCCTGTTTCATTTTCATGTTTGCTCTAGAGTTGAACCTCTCTTTTAATTCTAAGTACACATACTAAATGACAGCATATTTGTAGTTGTTGGAATGAATTTTGGATAACTTTCTTTAATTCTTAGGCACACAGGTAGCTTCTTCTTCTTCTTCTTCTTCTTCTTCTTATTCTACTTCTGAATTTTGGATAACTTTCTTTAATTCTTAAGCACATAGGTACCATGGTTCTTGGAAATCGGGAGGAAATTATAAGGGAAAGAGAGCAACTGATCAAACAGGTCGATGAAGAAAAAAAAAAGCACGGGAGGCACAACAAGTACAACTCAATCATCTGAACGACGTGGTGTCACGGCTCACAACCCTCTTGGACGGTTCAGATGGTCATCCTACTATTCGGTAAACAGAATTTTATTGACAAGCTAGTGCAATTTCTACAAAAAATATGGATCATATTGACATAGAATTGTTTTCTAAAGTTGCTAGGCAAATTTTTTTTTGTTATGTGCTTCGAATAGGTTTTGAGGCATAATGTGAGTAGATTTTGCAGCAGCCGACCTGGTGTTTTGATACATTACACAAAGGACCGTAATTTGATTTCCATAAGGTAACCACATGATTTCAATGAAATATTAAGTTCCCCAAAAGAAAATACGATGAGCCTACGAATATGAGGCCAGTTACTATATTAGCAGTGATATCCAATTGAATGTCATTTCAAATTTAAGACTAACTGAAAAAACCAAGTGAAATTGGAATGAATTTTGATTTAGTACAATATAACTAGTACAACTGGACTGGTCTAAAGTGCATGCAAGCCATTATTGGTTCATAGTGATGAGTTTGAGAGAGAGAAGAGCTGTGAAGATACAATGCAAATTGAGAGCACTGAAAGGTACAGAAAACCAATTTTTTAGAAAACTAAAATGTTATTTGAATTTTTCAAGTTAGAAACAGTCGGTAGGTTTTAGTCGAGTCAATCGGTATATATTTTTGTAACGCTTCTATGTACAATGAACCTAGTCATTGTTTCTAGAGTTTTGGGGTCTGTTACTGGATAACAATTTTAGTTGTTATATACCCAATTGTTTAACAATATTTACATTCCACAAGTATTTTGTTTGCCATGTCTCAATAATTCCACTATACAATTGTCATTTTTGTTGCCTAAAAAGGATGCTAATACGTGAAATAAATTAATGAAACCCTCATTGTGCATTAGGAGTTCTCAACATTGAATCATGATTTTATTTGGGTTATAATCAAAATAATTCCGAGTCTATTTCCCCTTATTGACCATGTTCAATACGTTGGACAATTATGAGATTCATTATTGTCATATTGGAAAAATATATTAGTTTAGTTAGTCTCCTATGTAAAATGTCGTCTTACCAGAACACCATAAACTTAGTTGAAAAAAGGCCTTCGAGGGCCGAAATTTGAAAGCAGCCCCCGAACCACTGTGGGGATGGCACGAGTAGCTTCCTCATGTCAAATAGGACCTATAAGGACATACGGGACGTAATTAGCACGTGTACGTTGGGAGTTGGCGTGAAAAACGCCATAAACTTAGCCGAAAAAGGCCTTCGAGGGCCGAAAATTGAAAGCAGCCCCCGAACCATTGTAGGGATGGCACGGGTAGCTTCCTGGTGTAAAATAGGACCTGTGGGGATAGACGGGACGTAATTAGCACGTGTACGTTGGGAGTTGGCGTGAAAAAGGCCATAAACTTAGCCGAAAAAGGCCTTTGAGGGCCGAAAATTGAAAGCAGCCCCCGAACCACTGTAGGGATGGCATGAGTAGCTTCCTGGTGTAAAATAGGACCAATGGGGACAGACAGGATGTAATTAGCACATGTACGTTGGGAGTTGGGGTGAAAAAGGCCATAAACTTAGCCGAAAAAAGGCTTCCGAGGGCCGAAAATTGAAAGCAGCCCCTGAACCACTGTAGGGATGGCACGGGTAGCTTCCTGGTGTAAAATAGGATCTGTGGGGACAGACGGGACGTAATTAGCACGTGTACGTTGGGAGTTGGCGTGAAAAACGTCATAAACTTAGCCAAAAAAAGGTCTTCGAGGCTCGACAATTGAAAGAAGCCCACGAACCACTCTACGGTTGGCACAGGTAGCTTCCTAGTGTAAATTAGGACCTGTGGGGATAGACGGGACGTAATTAGCACGTGTACGTTGGGAGTTGGCGTGGTGAACGCCATAAACTTAGCCGAAAAATGCCTTTGAGGGCCGAAAATTGAAAGCAGTGCCCCAACCACTGTAGGGATGGCACGGGTAGCTTCCTTGGGTGAAATAGGACTTGTGCGGACAGACGGGACGTAGTTAGCACGTGTACGTTGGGAGTTGGCGTGAAAAAAGCCATAAACTTATCAGAAAAAAGGCCTTCAAGGCCCAAAAATTGAAAGCAGCCCACGAACCACTGTACAGTTGGCACGGGTAGTTTCCTGGTGTAAAATAGGACCTATGGGGATAGACGGGACGTAATTAGTACGTGTACGTTGGGAGTTGGCATGAAAAACGCCATAAACTTAGCCGGAAAAGGCCTTCGAGGGCCGAAAATTGAAAGCAGCCCCCCAACCACTGTAGGGATGGCATAGGTAGCTTCCTTGTGTCAAATAGGACCTGTGCGGACAGATGGGACGTAGTTAGCACGTGTACATTGGGAGTTGGCGTGAAAAATGCCATAAACGTAGCTGAAAAAAGGCCTTCGAGGCTCAAAAATTGAAAGCAGCCCACGAACCACTGTACGGTTGTCACGGGTAGCTTCTTGGTGTAAAATAGGACCTGTGGGGACAGACGGGACGTAATTAGCACGGGTACGTTGGGAGTTGGCGTGGTGAACGCCATAAAGTTAGCCGAAAAACGCCTTCGAGGGCCGAAATTTGAAAGCAGCCCCCCAACCACTGTAGGGATGGCACGGGTAGCTTCTTGGTGTAAAATAGGACCTATGCGGACAGACGGGACGTAATTAGCACGTGTACATTGGGAGTTGGCGTGAAAAACGCCATAAACTTACTCGAAAAAGGCCTTCGAGGCCCGAAAATTGAAAGCAGCCCCTGAACCACTGTAGGAATGGCACGGGTAGCTTCCTAGTGTAAAATAGGACCTGTGGGGACAGACAGGACGTAATTATCCCATGTACATTGGGAGTTGGTGTGAAAAATGCCATAAACTTAGCCGAAAAAAGGCCTTCGAGGCCCAAAAATTGAAAGCAACCCATGAACCACTATACGGTTGGCACGGGTAGCTTCCTGGTGTAAAATAGGACCTGTGGGGATAGATGGGACGTAATTAGCACGTGTATGTTGGGAGTTGGTGTGAAAAACGCCATAAAGTTAGCCAAAAAAGGCCTTCACGGGCCGAAATTTGAAAGCAGCCCCCGAAACACTGTAGGGATGGCACGGGTAGCTTCCTTGTGTCAAATAGGACCTGTGCGGACAGACGGGACGTAATTAGCACGTGTACGTTGGGAGTTGGCGTGAAAAACATCATAAACTTAGCCGAAAAGGCCTTCGAGGGCCGAAAATTGAAAGCAGCCCCCGAACAACTGTAGGGATGGCACGGGTAGCTTCCTCATGTCAAATAGGACCTGTGGGGTCAGACGGGACGTAATTAGCACGCGTACGTTGGGAGTTGGCGTGAGAAACGCTAGAAAGCTTATAAAAATATATTAAAGCTTATATATTAAAGCTTACAAATATATATGTTCTATAAGCATCTCTATATATGTACATTTATGAATAAAATATATATATGTTTACACATTAGACTAAACTTGACTTGGGGCTGATGCTTGACTTGGGAAATTTTTTTGCACTTTAAATTTACACTTTAAATACAATTTAAAGTGTAAAGAAACAATATTGAAATTCCTAAATTCAAACTATAGTTAAATACAATTTTAATTACAATTGACATCCTGTAGACGTGCCTGTAGACGTGCCCGAACGGCGCGAAATCCGTTTTGTTCATTATCTACTACAGTTCAGACTCAATGTCACGGTTTTGAATTTAATCTCGCAAAGTGCAATGCAAGACCGATAAATCACCAAAGAGTCCAAATCCGGCAAATCGTTTTGGAAAATTGATTTTAATAAAGAAGTGCCAAACATGGACTGCTTTGCCAGATACAGAGTCGCCACCTAAATATTTTATTTTGAGAAATTTAGGAAACCCTGACTTGTGCCTAAGGCCACGTGTCCGTCATCACCAAAGTTGCCTTGGCTCGAGAACTTGGGTACGAGAGGGGAAGGTCATGCAATGAGCACTCCCGCTCACCCGATCAAAGATCGGCCTTTACTAACATGATATTTTTTTTTTTGAAAGCACATGTGTTCCTATTCCGGTTTATTAGCTAGCTTACTATGTGATGCGCGCGACATACAAGTATAGACTAGATCGCCTAAATTGGAACAAAACATTTCATGTTTGTTTGTTTGAAAATGGTTTGAAGGTGCTACTTGCAAGTAGGCTAAGACATGGATTTGCCACCCTCAAGTGGGCTTAAAACTCGCATTTCGATGAATTGTTCCAATTCAAGCAATCCGACCTTCACCCACAGGCATTCAGGCAGTTATATCATTTAAGAAAATAGCCTCATAGCAAGCATGCTGTCATGGCAATCAATAACACATGCAGGGATGCTAAAGCATAAACACTTACAGTGTACTCCGAGCCAAAACAACAACTAGTTAGTAATCAATGCATGATCCTAGCTATGTTAAGATGCCTAATGCAACACATGCAAAAATGCAACTAAAATAGGCTCGGCTATTCTAAGATGTCATGTGAATGCAACTTGATAACATGCTGTTGAACACGTATTCAAGTAAACGTATTGAAATACAATGTAATTTGTATGATGTGCCGAGCCCGGTGCATGCAAGACAGATGAATGAATGCAAAACACGCAAGCATAAGGATGCTAATCAAAACATGACCTAGAACTAACCATTGTAAGCGGATAAGTAAAAGGGAGAAAGACGTGGGGTTGGAAGACATTCACACACTCATGCACACTTATTACAAAATTCGCCCTCTCGACGGAGGGTCCAAATGAATAATACAAGCTAGCTATGCTAAGGTAAACAACTAATCTAATTATCTAATTAGACTAATTATTACATAATCAAATTGAATAACTAGCTACAACTAATTATTACATCACTTTAACTAATTAACAAATTAATTAAGTTACCAAAAATAAATGTTAACTGGCAAGTAAATAATTAAACTAAGCTGTTCCAGCTCTGTTTGAGGAAGAAAATGATGCATGTTCGGTCGGCTTTGCTCGGAAATCCGTTACCATGCCTCATGTTGCCTCTGTTTGCACTATTTTAGACTTCTGAAAGTTGTGCCAATCTCCAAAACACTTTTGATCCACCTCATGGATATGCTGAGAGGTCATCGTCCAAGAGGTATAGCCATCGGCCAAAGGAAAATGGTCATCGACCAATTTTGAGACTATCGGCCAATTATTGATAGCCGATCAGCACACTAGATAGCCGATCGGCCACTTCTTCCTGCAAACTCTCCTTTTTCCTGCAACAGAGCACAAACAGAGGCATGGCAATGTATTTGCAAGAAAATGTGTGTGCAACTACACCCCTTATCATGTCTAAGGCTCAAAGGTGTGTAGTGCTCGGCTCTCAAGTCATCAATCACGCATTTCGATGCATGATGGCCAAAGAGGCCGAGTTGCACAAATCAATAGCACGTGAATGCACAAAAACACACAAATGCCTTAATCTCTATCATGCATGATCAAGAGGGTTGGCGACCGAGAATTGAGGCACGTTTCATCACTTCAAGTATGAAACGTCCCTCGTTCCTCGTGTTTGGCTTAACACCCAAACCAAATACAATGCAATGCAATGCATGCACAACTTAACAAAGCTAATGGCATGCAAACAATGCAATGCAACCTAAACATGTAAACAACATGGTATGCAACAAGTATGCAACAATGTTATGCGTGCAATGTACCAAGCATGAAACAACATGCAATGTACCAAGCAATGCAACAACTGCAATGCGACAAGCATGCAACAACATGCAAAATGGACTTAAACTAAAATGGACAGATCTCAACCGTGCCCAAATCAGTGGCCAAGATGATGAAACAATGGCATGAAAAGTAAGAAAATGCATGCACATGCATTGGCTCATCATATAGGCATAGGAGCACAACTCTCAAACATGAGCAAGGAATGACAAACATGAGAATGTGGCAATGAAGTAAGCTCTGAAATCATGTGAGGAATGATGCCAAATCATGCACATAATACAAGCATAGCATGCAAGGAGGTCCAAAGCTTAAGGCCAGCCAAGGAACTTGTACCAAGGCCACATGAATCAAACCCCAAAGGGCCAAGGACAACCAAAACAGTCCTAGATCATGCCAAAATGAGTCTAAAACAAGCATGGAATGAGGCCAAAACAAGCTAGCATGGCAAGCACAAAACATGACGTATATAAAGGCCAATAAAAGGGGATTGCACTACACCCAACAAAACCAATCATGAGATGACTTCACCAACAAAAATCAGAGCTATATTATGGCAAAACAAGACCAAAAATACACTGAAATGATAGCCCGAAGGCCTAAGCATGGTGGCATGCACAATGACCCATGTTCAAGGCATAAAGGACCAACCCTTCAACGCATTGAAAGAGTGGAAGATGTGAGTGCATGGCAATGAAAAATGCTCTGAAATCACATAACAAATGATGCCAAATCATTCAAATAGGTCAAGCAATGCATGCTAGTGGACTTGATACACAAAGCTAACAAGCTAGAATGAACCATAGCTATACAAATCATGGCATGCATGACCAAAACAACAAAAATCAGAGCTCAAGCATGCTAAAACATGACCAAAAGCTTCTTAGAGTTAAGCCAAAATCATGCTAGAATGGCATGTTAAAGCATGTACACATTAGGCTAATTCATGGAATTGCACTACAAGTGCATGGAGCATGCAAGGGCCAACCAAACCAAACCTTAACAGAGGTATGACATGGCAAAAAATCACCAAAAACATGCTGAAATAGAATCAAATCATGCTAGAAAGGCATGCTACTTCATGAAGCATACAAGACTAGTTCGTGAGAAATACACTACAAGTGTATAAACCATGCAAGGAGTGAGTCCACCAATCAAAATTAGAGTTATAACATGTCAAAATAACACCAAAAACATGCTTGAACTAAGCTAATCCAAACCACAAAAGCATGCTACTTTGTAAGGCTAACAAGGCTAGCAAAGAGGATTTACACTACAAGTGCAATAAGCATGCAAGAGGTGACCAAGACAGCCAAAAAAAGAGTTATGGCAGGTCTGATAAGTCACAAAAATGAACCTAAACAAAGCCATAAAGAAGTAAAAACACATGCTCATTTGGTTGGCCATCAACACTAGCAAGCAAGACAAGAGAAGAGGGGACCACCCTCTCCTATTTGGGCCCTCAAAATAGGGTTTTTACACTGAAAATCCTCTGGATTTCAGTGGTTCTAAGGCCAAAAAGAAGTTGTTTGAAATGTTTGAAAGTTAGCTCACAAGGCCTTACAAGCCAAGGAGCAAAAGGGAGGACAACCCCCTAGCCAACCAAGGCACAAACCAAGACTTTTAGGACTGAAAAACAAAGGAAAAATAGAGGTTTTTGTATTTCAACACCACCCCAAAAAACAACCCCGAAGTAGTGTGAAAAGATGGCCAAGCAAGTGTGTAAAACAAGCTTAAAGGGAGGGAGATCTTACCCTTGATGTACAGCTGCAAAACCAGCCCAAAATCTGAGCCAAAACACCTTTTGGAGCTCAAAAAAAGTCCCAAGTAAGCTTCAAGCAACCTCCTCCCAAAGATAGACAACTTTGATCAAGGATGCATAGGCAAACTAGTTGTATTTCTCTACTGCTATGCATTTCTATGCACCAAAGGGCAAGAAAGAGAGGCTTTAGAGAGAGAGAGGCAGTGATCAAAACTCTGAAAATTGTAGAGAGAGAGGGATTTTAGTGAGAGAAGCTCTCAAACTTGCTTAAGAAGTTCTAACCCTTTAGAAATGAGATATTTGGCTCCATATATAGCAAAAGGCAAGAGTTTGGTCGAAAATATCTAAGTATGGGACAGTTGGAGGTTGTGTGGAACAGCTGGAGATGAAATATCTTCAAAAAATATGAGTTTGGGTCACTCTTGGCCGATCGGCCATCTTTGGTGCCGATCTGCCACTTATCTGCTACTTTTTTGGCCGATCGGCCAACAAAATCTGCTTTTCAGGCCCAATTTCAAATGGGCATAACTCCTTCATATGAACTCCTTTTCAGGTCATTCTTGTGTCCAAATTGAAGCCCCGGAAGTAAGATTTTCAATGGTGGAATCCTTGCATCAAAATTCCAACTGTGCAAAAAGTTATGCATGTTTTGGTGAAGCCGCTCAGTTTCGGTCCAATTGGAATGATGCCCAACTTCAACCAACCATATCTCTCCCATCCGGACTCGGTTTGAGGAGATTCTTGAATGAAAAATGAAGCCCCAGAAGTCTTATTTCCAACGGTGGTGGCCTCATAGCTTAAATCCAAGTATACAAAAAGATAGGCCCGATTTAACGAGGACTGCTCGTCTCTCTCTTAACGATTCATACCCAACTTCTTCCTCAACTTGGTTTCTTCCCTCTTCTCCTCTTTTCTTCAACTCCACACCCCTAAACAAGGTGCTTTGAAGGATTTTTCAAAGATTTCATCTCTCTTTCATTCATTTCCACTTTGTCCTTGCTCGGTTTATTTGAAAAGCGTAACATTTGACAAAATGCGAGCCTCGGAACATCGTAGAAACTTCTTTTCAAAAATATTTTGAAAGAGAGGATTTTAAGGTCTAAAAACCATTCAAAATAGCTTTGGTCCACAATGGGGTGTGAAGTTAGGATTTGACTCTCCTTTCGCCAAAGAAATCGACCCTTCTATAGCATAGCCTACATCATCAAGTAAGCCATTAGTAGAGCCCAAGTCTTAAGGTCGGTCAAAAATGGAGTGTCTACACATCCTTGCAATTTGTGTTTTGTAGATGGCTATAACTTTTTGTTTACAATTTTTGTTTACAACGGAACTAATGGGTGTAATTTTTGTTGTGTAGATGGCTTTTGGCATTGACATGTGGATATCCTATTTTTTTGTTCGGAAGATAATTCACAGTTTTGCAAATTTGGGAAGTTTTTTGTCGTCCTATACTTTTTGTGTGGACTGTGGATGCATCGTACATATAATTTTTGGCAAGGTACATAGTATATTTGGAGCTTCTATTAATTGCTCTGATGGCATAGAATCAATGGACCGTGGAATTTGGATGCATCATACATATAATTTATGGCGAGGTACATAGTATTTTTGGAGCTTGTATTAATTGCTCTGGTGGTATATATATATAGATTACCTTTTGTCGTGGTACATATTACCATGGTAATTTGTACCTTGGCAAATGGTCATTACAATGCGTAGTATAGTACAAATGTTGTGTATGGAGGACATTGTTTTGGTAACGTATTTGGAATGTATGACATTATTATTTGTAATTAGAATATATATAGTTGGTTTGTATATAAGTTTACATTAGTAGGTGTTTTTTTTTGTTTGATGGTTGTAAGTGAAACATGCATTATGGAATAGGTGATAATATATATAGGTTGTATACCTATTACAGGTTGGGGTGGATACATACAAGTTTTGACAAAATTTATTAAAATGAAAATATATATATATATATAAAATGACGTTTTTGGTGACAAAACAATTGGTAGCCAAAAAAGAAATAAATCTTTTGGAGACTAAATATTTAGTAGCCAAAATAAATCGAAAACACTTTTGGCGACTAACTGTTTAGTAGCTAAAACTCAAAACACTTTTGGCGACTAAAGTTTTTAGTCGCCAAAACATAATAAAAAAAGCATAGGCGACTAACCTGTGTAGTAGCCAAACAAGAATGAACCTTTCCACAACTAAACATTTAGTAGCTGAAATAGCACTATTGGCGACCACTAATTTTGTCGCCGTAGATATTTTAAGTTTTTGCGACAAAAGATTTAGTAGCTAAAGATGTAAGTTAAACAAATTAATGCACCCTTTGGGCGACTAATATGTTAGTCGCTAATGTGAGTCATCAGTGACTAAGGCTCTTTTCGTCGCTAATACCTGTTACTTTTGCCTACTAACATATTAGTCGGTATTTTTGTAGTACTTTTGGCGACGAAATGTTCTTTAGTCGCTAATACCTTCGGCGACGATTTATCCCCGACAATGCCAGCGACCAAAATTTTTGGTCGGCAAAGTATTTCGGCGACTAAAATCAATACTTTTGGCGACTAATTTTTTAGTCGCCAAAAGTGTATTTTCTTGTAGTGATCCTAATCAAATAATATATCAAAAACATTAAAACTAAAAATATAAAAATCCTTAAAATCTTACCCTACATCACAAACAATGGCTTATTAGGAAATCTTCCTTCGAATACTGGGCTTTCGCATCCTAATCTTAAAAAATTCGGGGTAGAATTTAATAAACTTAGTGGAAAAATCCCATTGTATTTGTCCAATTGCTCAGAACTCAATAAACTAGTCCTACCTTCTAACTAATTTATAGGGCCGATACCCATAATTTTTGGCCATTTGAGTATCTTTGAAAAGCTTTTTTTGCAACACAATCAACTAACAATAGAACAAGAAGTTCTAAAATTAGTTTTTTGATAGATATGACAAATTGCAACTCTTTGATGTACTTGATTATATTTGATAATCCATCGGGGGGAATCATACCCAAATCCATCAGGAACCTTTCAAGCAGCGTACAATATTTTTATTGCAGATGCATGCCAGATAAAGGGTGAAATCCCTAAAGAGATTGGTTCCTTAAAAGTGAATCTTCTTGCACTTAGTGACAACAATATTCATGGAACTATTCGGTCAACAATTGGGGAAATGAAAGGCTTGCAATGGTTGTATTTAGATGGTAATGAGCTTGAAGGTCCCATTCCTGATGAGATATGTCTTTTAAGCAACTTGGGAGAAATTTATCTCCAAAATAACAGGGTCTCTAGTTCAATCCCTAACTGCACTGGAAATCATAGTCACTTGCAGACACTGTTCCTAACTTCTAATAAATTGAACTCATCTATACCATTGAGTCTATGGAGCCTTGAAAATCTCTTGAATTTAGATTTGTCATCCAATCTGCTAGGCGGGAGCCTCGATCCAAACATTAAGATATTAAAAGTTTTGGAAAGCATAGATTTATCTTCAAACAATATTTCAGGTGAGATTCCTAGTGCTATAGTAGCTTTTCAAAGCCTTAATTCCCTTAATCTGTTAAGAAATTCATTACCAGAATCCTTTGGAAACTTGATAACATTGGATTTCTTGGATCTATCCCACAATAATCTATCAGCTGCTATACCCAAGGCTCTTGAGGCACTCTCACATCTCAAATACTTGAATTTGTCTTTCAATAGATTATCAAGGGAAATTTCAAGACAAGGGCCCTTTAAGAACCTCACAGCAGAGAGTTTTATCAAGAATGTAGCACTTTGTGGTGTACCAACTTTACATGTTCCACCTTGCACAAGACATAGAATGCAAAAATCGAGAGCAAAATTGCTTATTGAAATCATTGTGCCTACCATTTCATTAGCGTTAATCTCTGTTGCTCCCTTCTTCATCTAGAATATGTATTAAGGAAGGACTCCAACAAATTTGAATTCACTTGGATTATTTGTTGTAGTTGAGCATAAAATGATTTCATATCAGGAGCTTTCTTAGGCTACAAACAACTTTTTTGAGCCAACTTGCTTGGTTTAGGAAGCTATAGTTCGGTATACAAAGGAGTACTTTCTGATGGAGAAATAATAGTGGTAAAAGTTTAAATTTGCAAGTTCAGTTTCAAAAGTTTTGATGCAGAATGTAGTGTTTTGAGTGCAGTTCACCCCAGGAACCTTGTCAAAGTCATTAGTACATATTCCAATCCAGAATTAAGAGTTTTGGTTCTTCAATATGCCTAATGAAAGCCTTGAGAAGTGGTTGTATTCTCATAACTACTGCTTGGATCTTCTTCAGAGAGTAAGTATTATGTTTGATGTTGCATTGGCTTTGGAATATCTCCATCACGATCAAGCAGAGCCTGTCGTTCATTGTGATTTGAAGCCTAGCAATGTTCTTGTCACGACCCAAATCTGGTATCCAGAGGTTAGATGTCACGACAAGTCAAAAATTAAAGTCATAACAAATTAATAATGTAGTAGAGTAAAATAAAAAGGGTAGCCAAATATTTATTTTAATTAAAATATACATTGGAGCTTTTATTTATTGACATTGCCAGAGCTAGACTATATTTACAAAGTGCCTTGTATCTACCCCTCGCATTAGTCTTGCCACTTCACCTAAAAGAGTTTAACAGCTATAAGCACATGGCAGAGTGAGAAATATTATATTGAGAGCATAAGGGTATAAAAGTCACCATGGATAGTTATTTGGCTAAACAAAGAATAGTTTCATATTAGAAAACCATTTTAAATAACAAAGCAGAAAACATATAAGCAAAATAACCATAACCACGATATAAAACAGAACAGAGGTCAATAGATATTTAAGTTTCCCAGGCATGAGACTTGCCAGATATTTAAGTCCCAATGCATGGGACCTTTAGAGGGTCACAAAAGTGACAATAGAACAGACAAAACATAGGATCAATGGATTCATGACAAAAAGAGTCACCAAGTGACTAATCAAAAGGTCAATGGTTATTTAAGTCTCCCAAGGCATGGAACTGTTAAAAGGTCACTAAAGTGAGAATTCAGAGGGTCAATGGTTATTTAAGTCTTCTAAGGCATAAGACTTTTGTGGTGACATTTATAAAATAATTGCTTAAAAACACATTTGATAAACAGTTATATCCATGAGTTTTCATTTTTAAACAAATAGGGCTTATAAAATAAAAACATAGTTAAAATATTAATATAACTTATAAAACATAATTTGCATAAAACAATTCATAAAATAATAAAACAATTTATACTTACTCAAGGTCTAATATAACTTCGTTAAAAAAAAAAAAGAGTATAATATAACTTACTTTAATATTAATTTTAATATTGATTCCTATTATTTCCATCTTATTTTTCTCTGGTCTTTCTGAGACCCCTCTCTTTGCTTGCTACTTCTGCTATTTTCGTTGAGTTTGTTGTTGCATTTGCTTATTACTCTAAGGGTGTGTTTGATTGGGGGATAAGGGGGGGATTATTTACTATGCGGATTGTAATCCGCACAGCAAATCTAATCCGATGTTTGTTTTTTTTTAGTCCGCCGGACTCCATGTTCGGCCGGACTCCATGTCCCCCATATGGGGGACTATTGTGTCCTGGGAGGGGGGGTGGGACAGAAAGTGGGGGACTATCCACTGTTGGGATTAGATGCGAAAATGACCATTTTAACCCTCTATTTAATTATGTGTTATATTTAATAAAATTCAAAAAAATTTAAATGTCTCAATTTAAAATAAAATAATTTTATTTAACTTTTTATTGATGTTTTATTTATTTAATTTTTTAAAATAATTTTTTATAGATATTTTATTTAAAATTTTGTTTATAATTTATTTAATTTCATTATTTAAATTGTAATAGGTGTTTTATTTAAAATTTTAATTCAAAAAATAATATAAATTTTTTATACAGGTTATATAGTATTTTATTAAATCAAATTTAGTGGTTATTTATTTATTTAATTGTGTAAAAAAATAAATTTATTTAATTGTGTAAATAAACAAACACAGTAAATTATTTAATTGTGTAAATAAACAAACACAGTAAAGTTTTGTATGTAAAAAAAAATAATGATTTGTTATACAGTAATGATTTAAAAAAAAAATTATTGATATTTTATTTAGTTATTTATTTATTTAAAAAAAAACAAATTTATTTAATTAAAATATTAAAGATATGTTTAATATTGCTATTACTTAGTAAACAATTGAAAAAGGGCAAAATAGTCTTTTGTTCATTTATCTTATCCAGTCCGTCCAACCAAACGTTGGATTCACTAAAAATAGTCCTTTCCAGACATCTAATCCCATGAAAAAACAAACACATGATACATATCCAATCCGACCAAATAGTTCGGGGGATTCACAGTCCCAAGACTCAAGTCTGATAGATTCTAATCCCCCCTTATCCAGTCCGCCCAATCAAACACACCGTAACTTCCTTATATACTTGAGCCAAGCAATGACCCACACCCTTGTCTTGTTTTGTAATCAGAATCTTGCACAGGTGGCTCAATATGGAGGTCTCCAGCCAAATTGTCACCTTTCACCTAAATTTCACTTTGGCCCAACTAACTTAATAATTACATTGTTATATTTTGGTAAAACATAATGTCCCCTAATTTTAAATTAAATTTCATTTTAACATATATAACTATAAAATTAAATATATTATTATTATTATTAAACATTTGAAGTGTTATATTTCCTCCCAAATAGATATTTGTTCCCAAAACTTATTAACTATGATTTTTTTTTTTCCAAGCATTAATTTAACTATTTTATATAATAAGATAAATCTTAAGCCTTGTTTGTCATAATCTCAAAAAGTCAAAAAGTCACTATCATATTTAAGTCACATCATCTTATTTAAGTCACATCACCTCTCTACCATATCGCTTCAAACCCAACCCATATTTCATGAAAAGTCAAAAATTACACTTAACTCATATTTCATAAAAAGTCAAAAATTACACTTATTTAGATCATCTCAAACCAGCCCTTAATTTAACTAAAGTCATAATAGTATGATTTTCTTAAATATTATTATTCCGGGTTCTGTTAGACAATGAAATGGTTGCACTTCTTGCTGACTTTGGCATTGCAAAGATTTTAGCACCAAACAAGACTACAATACAATGCAAACGAAGACGTTGGGCGCCCTCAGCTGCATTATTTTTTCTCCCATGTACTTTCAGAAGCATATAACTGATTAATTGCTAAAGTCTTTTGTTAGTCTTTGTATAACTTAAAAGTGGTTAATTTGTCAATATATATATACATATAATTTTTTTATGTGAGCTTAACTTAGATCACATCTAGTTGGTTTTGATTGGTAAGTGTAAGCTTAACTAAGGCTTCCATTACAAATATTACATGTTCTTGTCCATCAGTGTAGAAACAGGAAGAGTAAATTACATTCACCTCCCCTAAGATTTCTAACAAATATAAGGATCTTTCTTGTGGTTTGAAAAATTACACAAACCTTCCTTACTTTAACTGATATTGTCCAGATTTCCCAATTCCATCAAATTGGAACAAACGGTGTTACTTGTATATAGTAAATGACCTTCTTATCCTTCCTTTTGAGCACAAAAAAATGCTAATACCCTTGTCCTCTCTGTTTACGTTATACATTAATTAAATTATGAATTATTTTTTTAAGATTTATTACTCTTATTACCTTTGCTTTTTTGGATTTAATTTTTTTAAAAATTAAAAAATGTTTAAGAAAATTTTATTTTTTTATTTTAAATATATAATTTTATTTAAATATTGTAAATATTGTAATTTTTTTAATTTTAATATTTTAAACTCAAAACACAACTTCACACTCAAATCGTAATCAAACATATAACTCAAAACTTAATTCAAAAATTATTTTCAAATCTCAAAACCAAACACATAACTTGAAATTTTACACTACTTTCAAAACTCTACACTCAAATCATTACCAAACACATAACAAAAAAAATTAAAATATTTTAAAAATATATTTATAAAATAAAATAAAATATGTAAAATAAAAATGGGAGATTTACCAATAAATCCCAAAATTTGAACTTATGAACCAATTGGTCCCATTTTTATTCTACTAAACCATTTAGTCCCATTTAATTGTGAGGGACGTAATTACCCTCGTGCATAATTAGTAAATAGATGTGTGGTGTGTTGCATGTGATACATTGTAAGGGTGTCACACAATGGCAAAGCGCTGTAAGGGGTTTTTGTTTTGGGTTAGGTTGGTGTGTTTGGGGGTTCACACAGGCAGATACACAAACATTCACAACACACAATCAACACCACACCAACATCGACAGAGCCAAACATCACCGTCGCCAAACTCCGTTATCTCTCAATTTTTAATTTCTATTGACAGCAAACTCTCTGCCGCTGTGGGTTTTGTTGACATCGTGCTCTTTATCACAGGCGATATACTCCCAAACAAGTACCCAATTCCAGTACAAGATTGAACCCACATTGAAGCCACAAACACAAGCCATCTGTTGTTGAAGAAAGCTCTGATTCTCTCCACGAGACAATCAATTCAAATCAAACTCATACATGTAAACATACATGTGTGTGTGTGTATGTGAGAGAGAGAGAGAGAGAGTGTGTGTTCCTCAATAGATATATACACACACATACACACACACACAAAAATAACCACAAATCTGAGATCTGAGATTTGTGTTGATGGCGGAAGAGTCGCTTGCTTCGTTGAACGCCCTCACACTCGGCGGCCACACAGATCTGAGGCGATTTCGACAGTGATGGAGAATCTGGATTTCAAGGAAGAGAGGGAGAGAAAGACCTCAAACAGAGGCCAGATCCGGCGAGATCCGGCCATATTCCGCTGTTGAGGACTCCAATGATGACGTCGTCGGCGTAATCGGAATTAGGCTAGAGTATGAAGGAATCGATGAGGCCGAGAAAGCGAGGGGTGTGAGTGAGGTGGATGTGGTGGAGATGGTCAGAAAGAACAAAGACGATGTCGACACACATACACACACAATGTTACGCACACACATTGTTACACACAGTCCCACATTATACCAAGGACATTCTCGTCCACGAAGTTAAACAAAAATGGGAAAAAAAATAAAAAGGACCAAATTAACCCACCAACAGGACTAATTGGTATAATAGAATAAAAGTGGGACTATTTAGTATAACAGTTTGTAAAGTAGGATTTATTGGTAAATAATCCAATAAAATTACATATTTAAAATAAAAAAATAAAATTTTTAAATTTTTTTTAATATTTAAAATATTTAAAAATACAGCACATAAGTGTATGAAATATAATGCACATTAAAATAAATAAATAAATATTTAAAATATAAAATATTTACCCTAAAAAAATAAAATCCAAAATTTTTTAAAATACAACTCAAAACTTTTTTCAAAACTTATAACCAAATAAATTTTCTTTTTTCAAAACTCAATTCAAAACTCATAACTCAAAATATGACTTCACTATCAAATCATGATTCTAAAAATAATTTTACAAAATAAAATAACATAAATTTTTTTCTTTTAAAATAGGGTTTTAAAAAAGTTTGGTTTTGAGTTTTGAATTGAGTTTTAAATTGAATTTTGAGTTGTGTGTTTGGTTATGAGTTTTGAAAATAATTTTTGAATTGAGTTTGAGTTATATGTTTGATTACAATTGATTGTGAAGTTGTGTTTTGAGTTTAAAATATTAAAATTTAAAAAATTAAAATATTTACAAAATAAACTAAAATATTGAAAAAAAATATATTTAAAATAAAATTATATATTTAAAATAAAAAAATAAAAATTTCTTAAACATTTTTTAATATTTTAAAAATAAAATCCAAAAAAAGCAAAGGTAATAAGAGTAATAGATCCTAAAAAAATAATTTATAATTTAATTAATGTATAATGTAAACAGAGAGGACAAGGATATTAGCGTCTTTTTGTGCTAAAAAAGAAGGGTAAGAAGGTTATTTACTCTATACAAGTAATACCGTTTGTTCTAATTTGATGGAATTGGGAAATCTGGACAATGTCAGTTAAAGTAAGAAAGGTTTGTGTAATTATTCAAACCACAAAAAGATTTTTGTATTTGTCAGAAACCTTAGGGGAGGTGAATATAGTTTACCCTTCCTATTTCTATACTGATGGACAAGAACATGGGATATTTGTAATGGAAGCCTAACTTAAGCTTACATTTACCAATCAAAACCAACTAGATGTGATCCAAGTTAAGCTCACATAAAAACATATATATATATATATATTGAAAAATTAACCACTTTTAAGTTATACAAAGACTAACAAAAGACTTTAGCAATTAATCAGTTATATGCTTTTTTTCAAAATTTATAATCAAATAAATTTTCTCTTTTCAAAACTCAATTCAAAACTTATAATTCAAAATATGGCTCTACACTCAAATCATAATTCTAAAAATAATTTTAAAAAATAAAATAAAAAAATATTTTTTGAAATTTTTTCTTTTAAAATAGGATTTTGAAAAAAGGTCTTGAGTTTTGAAAAGAGTTTTAAATTGTGTGTTTGGCTATGAGTTTTGAAAATAATTTTTGAATTGAGTTTTGAATTGTGTATTTAGTTATGAGTTTTGAAAAAAAATTTGAAATTTTTTTATTGGAATTGTGATTCTAAAAAAGAACCATACATGTTTCTTTGTTATTGTTTGGCTAATTAATTGTTTATGCTTCTAGTGTTCACCTCACTGTAAACTGAAATTTTGATTAGAGTAATACTATGAAATAAATAAATAAGAATAAAGTAAGATGAGTTTTAATAGTTGTAGATAACCTAGTGTTTAGCTTTGATGACATCAGTAAGTTTAGTGAAGTGTGTACATAACAGTCAAAAAATGAGAAAATCTTAACATTGTCAGGTAAAGTAAGGGAGGTTACTATAATTATTGAAACTACAGAGGAAATCCCTATATTTGTTAGAAACCTCAGGGAAGGTAAGTGTAATTTACCCAAATAAGAAAATTATGGGCTTGGTTGTGTAAATATAACTCTATACTAGTACACCAAATATCCAACCAACAACAACCCCCCCCCCCCCCCAAAAAAAAATAAATAAATAAATAAATAAATACCCCCAATATTGTGTAAAATATGTGTTGCTCTTTTGAATTTCTGACTATATTCAAATTACCTCCCTAGGAAAAAAAAAAGATAATTCTTTCAAATCTAAAACAAGTCCTAACAGAATACATATATATATTTAAATTATAAGACCATCTCTCATGTTGAATTGCCAAAATCACATACCAAACTGATATTTGGTGTGCTATAGTATTCAAAATGTTAAAATTTGGCAACCATGTTTCAATAGGAGAAGTGTAATTTCTTTTTTCAGGCAACTGCAGTTAAACTCTACTTTTTCTCTACCTATAGCAATGACAACTACTATAGACATCAAAGACGCTCTAAGAACTTCTTTATTTTTATTTTTGTTGTCATTCTTCTTGTCAAAGTATAGTTCTGAAGGAAAAGTTTCAACCAAAGGTGATACATGATACAACTATGGAATAATGTTGCTAGAAACATTCACAAGAAAGAAACCAACAGATGAAATGTTTTCTGAAGCACAGAGTTTGAAGCAATGGGTGAATGCTTCACTTCCGTACCGAGTAATGGAAGTTCTGGATCGTGGTTTGTTGAGAACAGAAGATGGTTGGCAATTATGGAAATATCAAATTGCAGCTTCTTCGCAGTGGATATGCTTGAATTGTGTCTTGTTGTCTTGTGCAACTCTGAAAATGGTTTGTTTAGTTTGGCCACGAGATCCTCTGTTTGCTTTGTTGCAGAACATTTACAACCGTTGATTATGCTTCCAACTTCTCGTACTTTAAGATCCTCAAATAATTTAAAGACTTTGAATATTGTTCCTCATATACCACGTATCGATATTTAGTAAATTAAATTGTGAATATCTGAATGAAATAATTCATGGATGGCATTAGAAGGGCTCAAATCTTTTATTTTGTTTCATTTTGTTGCTTGCTCTGCTTATATAGTCTAATTAGGTTGGATGAAGGTCCATCTTGTGCCCCTTAGAGGCTCTACTTCGGTAATGCAATGATTCAAACTATTTATTTATGATTCAAACTATTTATTTTGTTTATTCTATCGAGATGATCATCCATGTAAAAGATTAGCTTGATCAGATATCGATTGGCACATGATCAAATCATATTTGTCTTAAAAAAAAAATGAACGATATATGTGATTTTGAGAATAAATTATCCATATTTTTTGAAACAAAAATATATGATTTTATGGTTACTGATATTCAATAAATTCAAATTTTTTGCATTAATTTTCTCAACATTTTTATAAGATGAACAATTTGAATTATTAAAATAGGTCCAAGGTGGAGTCTATGGATAGGCAGAGCACTCCCTATTAGGCACAACAGGAGCCCTCACTTTCAGCGGCAATTCTTGGGGGGTTAGCTAATTTTTGTACGCCAGCAGGCTAGTTCAACAATATAACCAATAATTTAAAACTAAAATATGCTATGTTTGAATTTTAAATTTAATTTTTTCCCTCAAATTATTGTATTGGAATGTAATAAATATTATATATTCACTAGGGGTCTAAAAATATTCACTGATGTGGCTATAATTATTGGATCGACTTATTTTTTTTCATGCATAATCTATACATAGGCCCTGTTTGTTACTGCTTATTTTCAGCTTTCAGCTTAATTTAAGCTGTTTTGATATGTTTGATTTAGCTTATGCTTATAGCTTATAGCTTTGTGGAAGTCAGAAATCAGCTTATTCTTTGAGTGGGGCAGGAGATGCTTTGAGAATAAGCTGGAAATCAGCTTAAGCTGAAAGTTATAAGCTATAAGCTGTTTGGGCATAAGCTATAAGCAGTTTCCCACAGCTCTACCAAACAGGGCCATAGTGGTCTAAAAATGAATAGTTTAGATTATTATTAAAATTGGAACTTTGTGATAGGTCACACAGGCCCAAACGAAACGGTCCAGTCCAGAGACAAGCTAGACCCATAATAGTTTTGCCAAGAGATCTTCAAAACAAATTGGGTGGTACACATATGCATAACAAGCCTATGATTATTCGCAGTGCAGAATTACAGAAATAAACAAATACAGAATTTTAGAATTACAAAAATACAAAGTGCAAAAAAAAATGTAGAATTACAGAATATAGAAATACACAAATACAGGAACACAGTAGACTTTACACAGACATTTCAAGTGTGTCCGTGGCGAACGAGTTGCAATTTAATCTTGTTAAGCTTGGTTACCACATCTTTTATGTTAATTCTCTCTTCAGGCAATTCTGCACAACACTCCAAGCCTACTTCCAAGATTAGTAAAAGATAAGCGATCATGTTTTCGCTGCCTTCTATTAATCTTAACAAGTTACCATCCACCGCTTCTGCTATTGAGTTTGGAAGTGATCCTTTTACCAATTGTCTCAAACTCAGCTCCCCAGCAAACATTTCATCGGTGGGTCTCTTTCTTGTAAATACCTCTAGCAACATTATTCCATAGCTATATATGTCGCATTTCATTGAAACTCTTCCTTCCAAACCATACTCTGCCAAACATCCATAGTTTCCGCCAAGCAAACAAATTATATCATCATATCAGTTCGATAGCTCTAAATTTCAAAATGTTTAATCAATAAATGTACCATGGTTGTGATAGTGCAGAAGGGTTGTTGATTTTGCTGATGAAGGGGATACAAATACCCAAAAAAATGCCCATAATAAAGTGTAGGATAAATTACAATAATAGTCCCTAAAGTTTAACACCTTTTCATTTAAGTCCCTAAGGTTTTAATTTTGTCAATTAAGTCCCTAAAGTATTAAATTCAAACCAATTTAGTCCTGAAAACAATATAAAAACAGAATATAAGCCTAAAGGTTATATAACATTGTGATTTTACCCAAACTTTAATTTACTGTTAACTTAATTATCCTCTGCACGTGTAATTTTATAATTGGTATATTTCTCTCAAACTGATTAATTCTGATTACTTATATAAGTCATCTTTTACTTTTATTTCTATTCTATTATTATTTATATCTTATAATACGCAATTATCCATTTAATCTTATTTTTTTGGATCTTTCTAATATTATTTTATATTTCATTTTTATTATCTTTTTCTTGTTCTGCCATTATTTATAATTTGTTCAAATTATAATTACTTAGATCTATTTCCTTATTTTTCTGGTGGAATTAATTCAAAAGACTCTCTTAGAGAGTTACCCTATAAAGATAAAAATAAAGATAATTATTTGTATTATTTTCTACAAAAGTCAACTATTTACCTTTATCTAAATATCGAACTTCATGTATAATTTTTAATTGACTTTTCTAAGATTTTGGTTAAGTTTTTTTTAATAATAACTTGATTATTATTTTTTCGATAATTATTGTGGTGTATTACTATTATTTAAATTATTTTATTCGACTTCTTCAGTATATCTAATACTCATATATTAATATTGGCAAAACTGATAAACTAAACTTTGATATCAATTCTAAAACACAAGCATGGAGGATAATTAAGTTAACAATAAATTAAAATTCGGGCCTTATTAAATTTTATATAATCTTTGGGCTTATGTTTTATTTTTATGTTATCTTCAGGATCAAATTGATTCGAACTTAATACTTTAAGGACTTAATTGATAAAATTTAAACTTTAGAAACTTAAACGAAAAAAATGTTAACTTTAGGGACTATTATTACAATTTATCCTAAAGTGTAAGTTCAAATTTAATGTGGGCTATACCCAAATGAGTGCAGTCTACAAATTTCATTTTCTTTGAAATTTTTCCGTGCACTTTTTCTAGGCGCATAGCATTCTTGCTTGCTGAAGAAAATCTACTTCATTGAAATTCAATAGTCCAACCTGGAAGGAATCTACGAAATGAAGTGATTAATTTCTGGCATGAGATATATTAGTATCCAAAATTATTTAATACAAAATTATTTTTTTATCGAAAAATTTACAGCGTTCTCAGGTTAGGCAACGAACATCAATATGAATTTTTATTATTGTTTGCATCCACATGCTATACCATGTTACCATACGAAGAAAAAGTGAAATTGTTTTGCCTCCCCTTCTACATGATCCTTGTAGTCCTCTGCAAGTTGTTTAAATAATATAAGGATAAACTATTAATAGATCCTATTAAATCCTATTGAAAGTTAGTCTTAATAAAATCATTGATAAAAATAATTTTTTGTGACGTTTTTTTGCATATGTTGCAAAAAATTGACAATTAATGACTTTTTTGTCACGATTATTATAAATTGTCTCTAAAACTTACAATTAGTAACGTTTTTATGTGATGAATATTTTGAATTGTCACTAAAAGTTAAAAATTAGTGACTTTTTTTTTTTGACAATTTTTTTAAACTATTGCTAAAACTTATAATTAGTGATTTTTTTTTTTTTGTAACAAAATTTTCAAATTATCGCTGAAAATTAATAATTAGTGATATTTTTTAATAGTGTTTGATGAAAAATATCATTAATTATCATAAGACCTATTGAATAATAAGTCTACCTATTAGGATCTATACACACGTCTCCCTAAATATAATATACCTATCACATATTTGAATGAATGTTCATGAAAAATTAAAAAGAAAAATTGCAAATACAAAAGGGGAAAATAAAATTTTACCTGGGGCAACATAGCCGAGGGTACCCAAAGTCTTGGTTTGTGTTGCAATCCTATTTTCAACTAAAATTTTGGAAATGCCGAAGTCACCCAAATGAGCAACCATGTCTTCATCTAACAGAACATTGCTTGGCTTCAAATCACAGTGAACAATAGGCTCGGACTGACCATGATGGAGATATTCCAAAGCTAGTGCTACATCAAGCATGATGCTTACCCTTTGAAAGAAATTCAAGCAGTAGTTGTGAGAATATAACCACTTCTCAAGGCTTCCATTGGGCATGTACTTCAAAACCAATGCTCTTACCTCAGGGTTAGAGCATGAACTTATGACTTTAACAAGATTTCTATGACGGACTGTTCGCAACACTTGACATTCTGCATCAAAACTTCTGAAAGCTCCATCGACTTGCAAATTTAGAATTTTTACTGCTACATCTGTCCCATCCGAAAGCATTCCTCTGTAAACAGAACCAAAACTTCCTACTCCAAGCAAGTTTGCTTCGCTAAAATTACTTGTAGCAACACAAAGCTCTTGATATGAAATCAATCTGTGCTCCACGGTCGATAACAATTCAACAGAATCAGGAGTCCGCACTTTACTTTGTTGATGTTTTCTCAGCATATATAAGAATCCAATAACTGCCACCAAAACAGTGGCTGCTACGACACACGTGAGCTCAATTTTTTTCATATTCGATTTTTTGGTACCATGGTTGCATGGTGGGACTTGTAAATATGGGCTTCCACAAAGTGCTTCATTATGCAAGAAAGATTTTGCAGTGAAATTTGCAAAAGGTCCTCCACTCGGAATCTCTCCAGACAACTTATTGAATGACAAGTTCAAATAACTGCGATACCTAAGTTTCTCAAGAGATTTGGGTATGCTGCCAGATAGATTATTGCAAGAGAGATCTATAGATTCCAATGCTATCAAATCACCAAATGATTGTGGAATGGTACCTTCAAATGAGTTTCTTGACAGGTTTAGAGAGCTAAGGCGCTGAAAGGCCCCAATGAATGGCAATATGTTTCCCGAGATTTGTTCCAAGATAAATCCATGTTTTCTATGACTTCCAACTTTCCTATATTCAGTGGTAAACTTCCTCCAAAATCATTAGAAGATAAATTCAAGACTATTAGATTTTCAAGGCTCCAAAAGTTTATGGGTATTGATGAGTTGAGGGCATTAGAACCTAGTAGCACCTTCTGTAGAAGACTAATATTTGATATGCAAGGTGGGATTGGTCCAGAGAGGCCATTGTTTTGGAGTGACAACTCTCCTAACTTTTTCAAAAGACAAAGCTCATTTGGAATGATTCCCTCCATCTTGTTTCCATCAAGATACAATCTTTGTAGGCTCTGTAATTTCCCGATTGTTGATGGGATGGTTCCTGTCAGACCATTGTTGTCCAGATAAAGTGTATTCAAGTTTTCAAAATAACCGATTCCCCTAGGAATGTGACCCATTATTTGGCAATTAGATGCAGCAAAAAGTAGAAGGGGACTTGTGCGATTTCCAATAGAATTTGGTAAGATGCCATTGAATTGGTTGTTTTCAACAACCAAATTTTCCAAGCTTCTACAATTTGTCAAAGAAATGAGAAAATGAAGTTCCGGACTTCCAGGATCTCTTGTTAGCTGATTGTCTCCAACATTGATCTCCTGGAGTAGCTGCAAATTTCCAAAATTTGTCAGCATCAGTCCAGTAAATAAGTTGACTTCTAGATTCAACCTTGTTAGCCTGGAAGAATTAGACAAATATGCAGGAATGTTTCCACCAAGTTGGTTGTATTGCAGCTGAAGCAACATAAGATTTGGAAGCCGAAGCCCAGCAGTTTCCGGGAGGTTTCCAGAGAGATCATTAAAATCAAGGCAAATATATTGTAGGGAGGAGATGTTAAATATTTCTTGAGGTATTTCCCCAGTGAGGTAATTCACTTCAATATTAAATTCAATTAGTTTTGAAAGGCGACCCAAATCATTTGGAATGTTTCCATGAATATGGCCATCCCCTAAATACAGTTGCACCAAACTTGAAATGTTGCCCAGAGAAGGTGGGATGGTTCCAGCAATCTTGTTATTTCCAATATAAAACTTCTCAAGCTTAGGAAGACTCCCGATTCCTTCTACGATACTTCCATTTAAACTATTATTATATAGAACTAATTGTGTAAGCTCTTGACACAAGTGTAGCATAGAAGGGAGGGCCACTTATCTGGTTGTAAGCAAGAACTAACTCTTCAAGATTTGGACAATTAAGGCAAAGGTCATCAGGCAGAGTGCCAGAGATGGTGTTTTGTGGAAGAAAAATGTACCACAGTGAGGAGAGATTAAAGATAACAAAAGGAATTGAACTTGTCAACCCGCTTCTCTCCACCGCCAAGTACTCCAATTTTGTGATGTTGCCAAGTGATAATGGAATGGTACCCAGAAGGTTGTAATTTTCACCTAAAAATAGATAACGAAGCTCAGGTAACATGCCCAACTCTGTTGGTATACCACCAGTGAAGTTGTTATCTGCCAAATATATCACTTGTAATCTTCGGCACTGGTGTAAACTTGTTGGGATTGTTCCTTCCAAGTAGTTGTATTGCAACCATAGTCCTTTCAGGCGATGTAAATGGCCAAACTCATGTGCCAGGCTGCCATGGAAACTGTTGTTTTGTAGGTCTAACACCACGAGAAAGGAGAGGTTAGAGAGGGGGGGTATGAGATGGTGCCTTGAAGACCCATGTGTCCAAGGTCCAAAACAGTAACCCGTTGTCTACGGGTACTACAGGTGACCCCAATCCAATTACAAAAACTGGTTGAAGTGGTCCAATTGTGAGCCAAGACATTTGTGGGATCAAACTTGATTCCAAACTTGAAGGCAAGTAAAGCTGACTGATCAGTGATGTTGGAAGAAGACATGCCAACCAAACCATGAATGATTGTATTAACAACAATCTAAAGAGAGAGAAGGGTATGCCCTTCCATAACTGGTTTGAGTTTCAGATAGAAAGCTAACAAAACAAAACAGAATTAGAAGGTTGTTGTGTTTACTATTGTTATTAATATTCACTTTATAGAATTGGTTAATGCAGTCCTAGGATAGCACAAGAGTTGACTGACTTGACTTGACTGAGCTATATAATACAAATATTCACACACAACATATACTTCCTATTCCTAAATAACTGTGAAATCAGGTTGGTGTCCATTATTGAGATTTTACAATCTTTTTTGGTTGTAATTTAGCTTCCTTGTTCTAGTTTACTGTGGTGCTACATGTACTAATGTGTATACCAATTAGTATATCATATGCTATGACATTGCCACTTCAACACTATGACCCCACCCATTATACAAACTTAAAAAATTTAAAGATTCTAAAATTATGTCACATCATCCGTTAATGCACTAATTAGTATACCAATTGGTACATATAGCATTATTCTTTAGTTTATGCTTGCAATGGTTTTTGGATGGCTATGTAATTTGAATCTAAGAACTCTTATTTTCCCAAAAAAAAAAAAAAAAAAGAGAAAAAAAAAAGAAAAAAGAAACCTCTTCATATATTTCATAGAGTTCTTTCAAAACTATTTCAAACACCATATTTTATTGATACTTGACTTAGGGAGTGTTTGGGAAGTAAGATTTATTACAGTTGTCAAATTATTGTTTATATTTTTTATATAGGGCAAACTTCACTTTACCCCCTATGGTATAGGCCATGTGCGGATCATCCCTGACATTCGAATATCACCACATAACCTCCTTGTGGTTGATGGAGTGAAGTGCACAGTTAGCTTTTTCATCTATTCTAACAGGTTGTGCAATACACGCGAGGGCTGTGTAATTGGTCATGGAAAGATGATTTTTCATCTGAATTAAATGACTAAAATGCCCTCATCTTCATCACCAATTTCCAAAGCATCCTTTCTTCTTCATTTTTCAAAACCCAGATCTGGAAATCTCCACCTAGGAGAAGAAGAAGAAGAAAAAAAAAATAAAAAAAGAGAGAGTAAAGAGTAGAATTATAAACTCCCACCGGTAGCTCCATAATCAAACCACTCCCAGTGAAAGTAATCAATTACAAAAGTTTAGCAAACAAATGTTTAAGTTTGATCAAATGTAATCACATAGTGAAAGTAATCAAGTTTAACAAATGTTTAATCAATTACAACACACAGTGAAAGTAATCACAATCCAAATATCTATTTAGTTTTGATTTTAACAGTTTCTTCTTCTTCTACATATCTATTTTGCTTTGATTTTAACATTGTAAATATATATATATATATATATGTGTGTATGTATATAATAGATAGAAACAAATTTCAGATGTATATAAATATTATATATGTATGTATATAAATATTAATTGTCAGATTGTTGTTCTTGTTTGCAAAACCATTAAGAACAACAAGGAAATCATGAATACACAATATATATATATATATATATATATATAGATATAGATATAATTAAGAACAACCCAAAATAGGGGACACCTTGAAAACATCAATACAAGATTTGGAAACCAAATGGCAGACAAAACCCAACTCTTAAAGAAACTTACTATTAAAAAAATAAAGGAAGATTGAAACAGAGTACAAATTTGGGAATATAAAGAGAGAGAGAGAGAGCCATTTCTTAGAGACTTTCTTGTGAGAGTCCTTGGATTTCTTATCAGATTTACTGGGTGAGAAAGAGAGAGGAGTGGCGGGACTCGAGGCCTTGACTTTTTTGGGTCTTCTCTCTTTCTCAGTCTCTCTCTAAAGATAAGACGATGAAGAAGAAGATGAAAGAAGAAGATGAGGAAGAGGCGGTGGGTTCAAATTGATTGTAGCTCTCCACCGGTTAGACAACCTCTAGTGGTTTCACATTCTCCTCCACCTTCTCAAGCACCATCGAATGAGTGTGTGAAATTGAATGAGGGTGGTCTGTGAAACCCTGACCCAACAAAAGCACATGTCACGCCTTGAAAATTTGGGCAGTATATATCTACTTATGCAACAAAACCCACCTGATAGACAAACACATATATATTGCTAAGTAATCCATACACCTATTTCCATTAAATCCCAAACATGTATTTTACAACAAGTATGAAATGGAAGCCAAACAGGTAATAAGTGCCCTACAGGCTTACAAATTTATCCAAGAACATTCTTGGTTACATAAATTGAGTCTCGCTCATTACATCTTAAGCCCTTGGCTTTACAAATAACAAACATGCACACATAAGGCATAATTAAGAAGCTCTTGCTTCCCAAAACTCTATCCACGCTATTGCCTTGGAGGAAGCATCTCGCATGTACCTGAAAATGGTATTCCCATATAGAGTGAGCTAACAGCCTAGTGGATCTAACACAATTTACGAAGTTTAGCAAAGGTATAAATACCACGTACATAAACCACTCAATGATTTTCCAATTTATGCAAAACTCATATAAACACTTCAAACCTGCCATTTTACGGATATTTCGTCCGAAGGAACCGGCACCCATTTATATATGAAATTTCGGGTCTTTCACCCAGGACGCTCCAGCCAACTTGCTTTAAATGGAGTCCATCCCCTTTCTCCTCCTAAACAAATATACATATGCAATGTATTTATAAACATAATCACATATGGAGTACATCCCATTTCTCCTCCGAATAAACATACCTATACAATGTATCTATAACATGGTTATATTCAATGACACCCGCAATGGATTAGCATTAAACCGCCTAATCTTCATGTAATTTCTACAACGATCATAGCTATCCTCCACCGATAGCCCAATACAATTATTTCTAAAGAGATGTTTAATATCAAAATAAATAGTTTATTCAAAACTTCCATAGGTGAGATAATACATATCCAATATCACCATTTATAATCACAACCTTCCAATTTCACGTTTTCAATGTTAATCTCAATTATTTATGCAAAATAATAATTTAATCAAAATTAGGGCAGAATCCCCCTTTCACCAAATATCAACCCAAACACCAAAATCAACTATTTTGGCACAACATGATCTTATATTCAAGCCTTATACTCGTTGACCTCGTATTCATCAAAACCCCTCTTTTCATTTCACACCCAAATCCTAGATTTGTCCAAACCACAACCAAATCTCATCATCTATACACAATAGCAAATAACTAAGCTAAAAACCATATTAGAGTGTAGGAAATCCCTATCTCAAGTTTTGAAGAGAATCTGAGATGAAACCCCAAAAATCAATGATGCCTAAACTCAATCTCCACCGCACAACGTAGCCCTCGCCTAGACAACCGACTTTGATGAAGAACTTAGGTCCAAATCCCAAAGGATTTGAAGAAATAAAAGATCTTGCGAGGTTTTTGGTAGGAAATATAGAGAGAAGGGAGAGGAAATGTTTTTAGAGCAAGAGAGAGAGAGAGATATATATACAAGAGTAATGTGAAATATCAGATTCATGAACTGATATAATATATGGTCCGCTCGAGTGTGGAAAGCCCTGCTCGAGCGTCAAATACACTATCCCAGTACTTTTGCAGACAGGTGAAGCTTCTGAAAATAACATTCTCCGCTCGAGCGCATAAACGGCCGCTCAAGCGGACAAGCTACTTCGAATGCATTTTGCATTTTTGTTTTGAGGGGCGCTGCCCCTCAACCCCGCCAGGGCACTGTCCTTGGAACCCGCCAAGGGGCGCTACCCCCTGCACCCCTGGTCAGCTCGAGCGTTGCCCCCTAGACCCCCGCGAAGGGGCGCTGTCCCCTCGACCCCCGACCGGCCCAGTCGAAGTGGCAAAACATAAAAGAAGGATCGAAACCGGGATCGCTACAACCTTTCCCCCTTAAAGAATTTCGTTCCTGAAATTTCAAATCAAACTACTCAACAAGGGTTTCTAGCGATCAAACCACGTTGCTTCATTTTCAAATCACAATATTAGTTCCCAATCAAATCTCACCATTACATTACGGTGACCTCATTATCAACAACCTCACAACTACTCATAAACATGAAGTTTCCCCAAAAGAAATGACAACCCACAACAACCATGCTTAAAATAACAATATACATAACAACATGTATTTAACAATTCCAATGCATTTCCCTCAAACACTAGGGAATATTACAACGAAAAGCAATTTTAAACATTTTCAAACAAATCTGGATATTTGGAGCGGACTTCCGCCTCCCGTTCCCACGTCGTTTCCTCAACTCCATGGTGTCTCCACAACACCTTTACCAACGGTATAGTTTTATCCCGTAGCACTTGCTCCCGGGTATCTAATATTTGAACCGGTCGTTCTTCGTAAGAGGCATCCTCATCTACCTCCAAATCAACCCAATCAAGTACATGTGAAGGGTCGGGTTCATACTTTCTAAGCATAGATACGTGGAACACATTGTGAACCCCAAAAACTGTGGCGGTAAGGCTAACCGGTATGCCACTTCCCCAATTCATTCCAAGATCTCAAAAGGTCCAATGAACCATGGAGACAATTTACCACTCTTACCAAATCTCATCAAACCCCGCCTTGGTGAGATTTTTAGAAACACATGATCACTAACTTCAAAGGATAAAGATCGTCTCCTCTTATCGGCATAACTCTTTTGTCGGCTTTGGGCCGTAGTTAACATCTTCCAAATGAGAACAACTTTCTCGATTGTCTCTCTAATAAGTTCAGGGCCCAGTAACGGTGTGTCACCCACTTCAGCCCAACAAATCGGTGATCTATAAGGTCGGCCATACAAGGCCTCAAATGGTGCCATCCCAATACTAGCTTGATAACTATTGTTATAGGCGTACTCAACCAACGGTAAGTGCTTCTCCCAAGGCCCCTTAAAATCAAGGACACAAGCTCTAAGCATGTCCTCCAAAATCTGAATGGTACGTTCCGACTGTCCATCGGTTTGAGGATGATAAGCGGTGCTAAGAGTCAACTTAGTTCCCAACGCCTCTTGAAGGCTTTGCCATAACCGGGTAGTAAAACGAGGATCTCTATCCGACACAATAGTCACAGGGACTCCATGAAGTCGAACTATCTCTCTTATGTACAACTCTGCCAAGCGTTCAACTGAGTTCCTGGTGCACATCGGAATGAAATGGGTAGACTTAGTCAACATTTCAACAATCACCCAAACGACGTCATTGCCTCGTTGTGTTCTAGGAAGCCCAGCTACAAAATCCATGGTAACACGCTCCCATTTCCACTCGGCTATAGGTAAAGGTTGTAACAAACCTGCTGGTCTCTGATGCTCGGCCTTCACTTGTTGACAAGTAAGACACTTTGATACAACACAGCTGTAACAAGCCCGCGGGGGACCTCGCTACAGCTCGGACTCGATTTGTGTCACGGTTCTTAATCTTGAACCAAAGAGTCCAAATCCGGCAAATCGTTTTGGAAAACAGATTTTTGAAAGAAGTGCCAAACATGGACTGCTTTGCCAGATACAGAGTCGCCACCTAAATATTTTATTTTTGGGAAATTTAGGAAACCCTGACTCGGTGCCAAAGGCCACGTGTCCGTCATCACCAAAGTTGCCTCGGCTCGGGAACTTGGGTACGATTGGGGAAGGTCACTTCGTGAGCACCTCCGCTCGCCCGGTCAAAGACCAGCCTCTACTAACCATGATATCTTATTTTGAAAACATCGTGAGTTCTTATTTCGATTATTAACCTAGGTTACTATGTGATGCTTGCAGCAAATAAGTATAGACTGAGTCGCCTGAATTGGAACAAAACATTTCATGTTTGTTTGTTTGAAAATGGTTTGCTACCCGCAGGTAGGCTTAAAATGCAGATTTTGCCACCCTCAGGTGGGCTTATGAAACATGATTTTGCCACTATCTAGTGGGCTTAAAACTCACAGTCAATGCATTTGTTCCAATTCAAATAACTCAACCTCCACCCACAGGCATTCAAGGCAGTTATATCACATAAGCACATAGCCTCATGGTAAGCATGCTATTCATGGCAACACTCACACGCATGCAAGGATGCTAAAGCATAAAACTCACCGAGTACTCCAAGCCAAAAACAAAAATTGATTAGAAATCATGCATGATCCTAAATATACAGGAATGCTTAATGCAACACATGCAATAATGCAACTATAGCAGGCTCGGCTATTCTAAACATGGCATGTGGAATGCTACAACTAACACGTATTCAATTTGGAATTGAAATACAAATGCAGTTTGTATGATGCGCCGAGCCCGGTGCGTGCAAACAGATGAATGATGCAAACATGCTGTCATACTGTATGCTAATTGAAACATGCCCTATATCTAACCATCATAAGCGGGTAAATAAAAGGGAAGAAAGACGTGGGGTTGGAAGACATACATCACACTCACCCACACTTATTACAATTATGCCCTCGCGGAGAGGGTCCGAATAAATATACAATCCGAAATGAAAGAATAATACAGTCCGAAATGTACAGTCCGAATAGATATACAAATTCCTAATTAATTAACAAATTAAAGAAGAAAGCAGTAAACTGGCATGCAAGCCAGGGGCTGCCTTGACTCCGCTCCGGATAATGAAATGATGTATGCTGGGCTGCCTTTTCGAAAATCCACTGGGATGCCCCGATTAGCCTCTGTTTGCAATGTTCCTCGAAATGCGTGCCAGACTCTGAAAAATTGCTGATTCTTCATTTTGCTGTAACAGAGAGCAGGAAAGGGGCATAGCAATGTATTTCACAGATATATGCATGCCTCGATCCTCGTGCCACCAATCACGCATCTCGATGCATGATGGCCGATGAGTCGGATTGCACAACTCAATATAGGATGAATGCAGATGAATGCTACAACAAAACCTAACTCCATCATGGGTAATCCAGAGTGTCGGTGACTTGGGAATTGAGACCCGTTCCGTCACTCGGAGTACGAAACGCGCCTCGTTTCCCGTGCCCGGGCTAACTCCTATCCCGAACACGATGCAATATGCATGATATGCATGAATGCAACTAAAATACAATCCTAGTATGCACAATGCTATGAAAATGAGATGCCTCGAAATGCGTGCACGCGGGCACGCAAACCGAGGCGATGATCCTAAGGCATGAAATGGCATACGCAATGCCAATTGGACTTACACTAACATGAGTGGACCTCAGCCACACTCACATAAGAGGCCGTCGGATGAAAATGAAGCGCCTCGAAATGCGTGCACACGGGCGCACAAACCGAGAAAATGGCCCTAAGGCATGAAATGGCCTGAAAAATGATATACATTGAGACTAAAATGAGATATCTCGAAATGCGTGCCCACGGGCGCGCAAACGAGAAAATGGCATACGGAATGCAACAGGACTATAATGAGATATGCGATGCAATATGGGCTTACACCAACATGAGAGAGCCTCAACCCTACTTACACAGGAGGCCGACGGATGAAAATGAAGCGCCTCGAAATGCGTGCACACGGGCGCGCAAACCGAGACAATTGGCATACGCAATGCGATGAGACTAAAATGGCATAAACAATGAAATGTGGGCTTACACTAACATGAGAGGACCTCAGCCACACTCACATAAGAGGCCGTGAGATGAAAATGAAGCGCCTCGAAATACGTACACACGGGCGCGCAAACCGAGGCAATGACCGTAAGGCATGAAATGACATGAAATATGATATACAATGAGACTAAAATGAGATGTCTCGAAATGCGTGCCCACGGGCACGCAAACTGAGAAAATGGCATACGCAATGCAACAGGACTAAAATGAGATATGCGATGCGATATGGGCTTACACCAACATGAGAGAGCCTCAGCCACACTCACACGGGAGGCCAACGGATGAAAATGAAGCGTCTCGAAATGCGTGCACACGGGCGCGCAAACCGAGGCAATTGGCATACGCAATGCGATGAGACTAAAATGGCATAAACAATGAAATGTGGGCTTACACTAACATGAGAGGACCTCAGCCACACTCACATAAGAGGCCGTGAGATGAAAATGAAGCGCCTCAAAATACGTGCACATGGGTGCGCAAACCGAGGCGATGGCCATAAGGCATGAAATGACATGAAATATGATATACAATGAGACTAAAATGAGATGTCTCGAAATGCGTGCCCACGGGCACGCAAACCGAGAAAATGGCATACGCAATGCAACAGGACTAAAATGAGATATGCGATGCGATATGGGCTTACACCAACATGAGAGAGCCTCAGCCACACTCACACGGGAGGCCACCGGATGAAAATGAAGTGCCTCGAAATGCGTGCACACGGCGCGCAAACCGAGGCAATGGCCCTAGGCCATGAAATGACATGGAAATGATATGCAAACATGCAAATGAAACTTCAGCACTCACAAATGATGCGAAACAGTCCCGAAAGGTGGGGAAATGACACCAAATGCACGGAATGGTCCCGAAATGTGATATTAAGCACCCGAAATGGCCTAGAGCCATACTAAACATGCATAATTGGTACATGACATGCAAAACAGTAGCAAGGCAGCCCCAAAATAGCATTTTTTACAGTACAAAACATGGCGAAATAGTAAGCATAGATAGGACAACAATGGCATGCAAAAATGGGGGCCAAGAGAGGGGTATTGAAACAAGTGATGTATGCGATGCTCAAACTGAAAAATTTCCTTCTACAACACTGATGAGGGACCAAAAATATGCACATTTAAAGTTTATGAAAACCCTCAAATCAGTATGAAAACTTGCTAAAAATGTCATGCAAGAATGAAGCCAACAAAGGCTAGAACATGAGGTATGCCGTACATTCATCAAATAGCCTTGGACCCTTAACAAAACATGACAAGAAGGCCAAAATATGGATATTTTCAGTACTTCTCATGGCCGAAAACAGAAGCTAGATAGGCCTAACAAGGCATGCAAAAATGGGGGCCAAAGAGGGATATAAAGACAAGCACAACATGGAGACCCCCAACAAGGTTGATCCCTTCTACAATGTTGTAGAGGGACACAAAATAAGCTTACTCACAGTTCATGACATGCTCCAAAACAGACTACATGTAGGCCAAACAAATCATGCAAATTTACGGTAAATATGAGAGATTATGAAGCAAGTGCATGATAGAGAGGCCAAACAGGGTTGATCCCTTCTTCAATGTTGAAGAAGGACTCAAAATAGGCCCACTCAAAGTTTACATTATGCTCGAAAACAGATCACTCATAGGATAGAAAAAGCATGCAAAATATAAACATATAAGAGGATATTGAAGCAAGTGTGCCATAGAGGGCTCAAACAGGGTTGAGCCCTTGAAAAAACATGAAGAATAGCTCAAAATAGACCTAGTTTCAGTTAAGGTCGGAGCCTAAAACAGTGAGAAAATAGGCTTAAGAAAAGAGGCAAGAAAGTGCTACAAAAGAGGGAAATGAGAACTTACCCTTGAAGACCACTCTTTCTTTGCTCCTTGGCTTAAGAAATGTTGCTTCTAAGCCTCTGAAAAGCTCCCTTTGCTGCTGGAAATGGAGTGGTGGTGGTGGTGCTTGGTAGTGATGGAGAAATGGCACCAAAACTTGAGAGTTTGAGATAGATGGAGATGGATATGGGTGTGTATGCTTGTGGCAAGTTTTCTAAGCCTTCTAGGAGAGTGTTGGAGCTTGTATGGAAGCAAGGAAGGAGGAGCAAGTAGTGCAAAAGTGTAGAGGCTTGGGATTAAGTTCCCTCTCTCTATCTAAGTCCTCCGAAATCAGATATTTTGGGGGAAAAAGCTATACAGTTGGAAAACACACCTCCCAAGGAGCAAGGCCGGCCAGCTACCTTTGCTGCAGGTGGCCGGCCGGCTACCCCCTATGGCCGGCCGGCCAAGGGGCAAAAAGGTCATGTTGAATTAATGGCCGGCCACCAAGTATTGGTGTCCTCCCATGTCTCCTGATCACAACCCTGTGGTTCAAATTTGACAACTCTAAAACAGGAGAGAGAATAGGCCAATTTAAAGAGGGGTTCAAAAGGTTCAATTGGAGTTATTGGCCGGCCATATGTTTTTAGGGTCCTCCCATGTGTGTACAACATAAATATGTGGTTTTGGCTCGAAGAAAATGGCCCTAGGGTGTTCAACATTAGCCCGGAAGTGAGAAAAACGGGCGTCGGGGGGCGCCGGAAGAGCATAACTGCTTGCTGAGACAATTGCTGGCCTCCCACCCTCCAGTGATCTTCCTGGTGATAAAACAGAGGTACCTGCCAAAAATGAACAAAAACTGATGCAAAACGAATGCTCGGGGACCAAAACACGCAGTTCGGGGTCCCGAAAACCGGCTGTTAAGCACCGAAAGTGGCATTCGGCCACGAAGTGGGTATCTAAGACCCCAGTGTCCCTAGAAAGGGAGTAAATGAGGTGCATGCCAAAAACCGGAGGAATCGGAGATGGTTGGGTGGTCCCGAACCGAGGCACACGGCCTGACGGCTTCGAAAACCGGGAACCGGGCTCCGAAATGGGCAAAATGGCCTACGGCCACGAAATGTAGCCCACGGCCACTGAGAGATGGTCTACAGGACCTCTCCCTCCCCTCAGGAAAGAAAACAGAGAAAATCGAGTCCGGTTCGCAAACCGAGGCAAGGTATAGAAGAGGGTTCGGAAGTCCGGAGGCAGGGCGCACGGCCGCGACTCTGAGACTTCTGAACGAGCACAATATGCAACATCACCGAGCGCTCAATCGGTGACGTCTGAGTCTTAAGGTCGGTCAAAAATGGGGTGTCTACAACAGCCACATCCTTTTTCATACCTCTCCACCAAAACTGGCGACTAAGATCATGATAAATCTTTGTGCCTCCCAGATGCACCGTAAGCGCGAATGATGAAACTCTCGGAGTACTTCCTCTTAGCAAGACTCCAGTACAAACAAACGGTCGCGGTATCTCACACTTTGGTCAGGATACCCAGTCAAACCTCTTTCTACATTCCTATTGGAAATATTCTCTCGGAATGACTCCACCTCCAGGTCACCCTTTTGCGCTTCCAATACTCGATTCACAAGTGTAGGTTGGGCAACTACTGAAAACAAAGCTGCAGACTCAATAGACTTGCCCAGATACAAGTCAAACTCATTAAGAGTACCCAACATTTCCCATTCTCGGATGGCGATAAAAGCTACACTGCTACCTGGCTTTCTACTCAAAGCATCGGCCACAACATTGGCCTTCCTGGGATGATAATGCAACTCAAAATCAAAATCCTCTATGAATTCCATCCACCTTCTCTGTCTCAAATTCAAGTCTTTCTGTGTAAACAGATATTTCAGACTCTTGTGATCAGAGAACACTTCAAATTTCTCACCATGCAGATAGTGCCTCCAGATCTTCAAGGTAAATATCACTGCTGCTAACTCTAAGTCATGGATGGGATAATTTCTCTCACGTGTTTTCAATTACCGTAAGCCATAGGCTACTACTTTACGCTCTTGCATCAATACACAACCTAGACCTTTTCGTGAAGCATCGCAATAAACTGAATAACCCAAACCCCTCTCCGATATAATCAATACTAGAGCAGTGGTGAGTCTAATCTTAAGCTCTTAGAACGACTTCTCACAAGTCTCACTTCACACGAATTTGATTTCTTTCCTCGTCAACTTAGTCAAAGGTGAAGCTAGTCTAGAGAAATCTTTCACAAACCGACGGTAATACTCGGCCAACCCCAAGAAACTATGAATCTCGAAAGCATTCTTAGGTTGTGCCCAATCTTGCACTACCTCTATCTTGGATGAATCTACAGTCACCCCTTCCCTTGATACTACATGCCCCAGGTATTTAACCTCTTCCAGCCAAAAGTCACATTTCCTAAACTTGGCATACAACTTATGGGCTCTAAGTAACTCAAGTACTACTCGTAAATGTTCTTCATGCTCCTTCTCAGAAGGTGAATAAATCAAAATGTTGTCCACAAAGACAACCACAAAACGATCGAAGAATTCACAGAAGATCCGATTTATTAAATCCATAAACACAGCTGGAGCATTAGTTAGCCCAAAAGGCATTACAAGAAACTCATAATGGCCATGCCGCGTACGGAATGCCGTCTTTGGGATATCCTCCTCCCTTACTCTCAACTGATGATAACTCGATCTCAGGTCTATCTTAGAGAAACAACAAGACCCCTTCAACTGATCAAACAGATCATCTATACGAGGCATTGGGTACTTATTCTTAATAGTAACCCGGTTTAACTTTCGATAATCAATACAAAGCCGTAATGCTCCATCTTTCTTTTTAACAAAGAGAGCCGGCGCTCCCCAAGGTGAAGTACTAGGGCGAATAAAACCCTCATTTAACAATTCCTGGAGTTGAATCTTCAACTCACTCAATTCAGCAGGTGCAAATCTATATGGAGCCATAGAAATCGGTGCCGTGCCAGGCACTAAATCAATGGAGAACTCGATTTCTCGGTGAGACGGTAAACTGACAAGATCCTCGGGAAAAACATTCGAGTATTCACAAACTACCCTCGGCAATTCAACCCGAATTTCATCACACTCACTACTCAAAAAGCTAGCAAGGAGACAACTAAGTTCACTCCGCCTATGCGGATCATATACCGGTGATAAGACTCTATCCACCCGGTCTCCCAAGAAATAAAAGCAATCGCCACTCAATGTACATACAGTAACTTTCTGATGGTAGCAATCTATAATAGCCTGGTATGACGATAACCAGTCCATACCCAATATGACATCAAAACTAAGCATGTCAATCAATACAAATGAAAAAGGTAATCGATGACCAGCAACCTCGATGTCACAATCCCGACATCCCTGTCTCAAAATAGTCTGACCAGCAACAGGTGACTCTACACAAATAGGAGATGCTAACTGTGCCAACTCCAAACCCAAAACTGATGCAAACACATACGAAATAAAAGAATGGGATGCACCTGTATCAATCAACACATTAGCAACTGAATTACAAAACAAAAAGGTACCTCTCACTATAGAAGGATCAGGTACAAGATCTGGCCCTACAACTGTATACATACGTCCAGTAGGCCTCTGCTCAACCTACTCACCCCTCGGAGTATAAGCCTGATGCACAGACCGAGTCGAAGAGACTCCTTGATTGGCCCTTGAGGCCTGTGCTGACTGTGCTGGCTGGTGACTATGTGTCTGTCTTGAACCAGACCCACCAGGTGTACCACCCAACTGTGGGCAAAACCTCTTCAGGTGCCCCGCCTGCTCGCACTAATAACAAGTGAGCGGCTGGCCTCTTTCCTGACTCTGGCTCTGAAAACGAGCCGAAGATGATGTTTCTTGCTATCCTCCTCCTCTTTGAGAACAAGCTGGAGACTTGTGGCCCAATTGACCACACTTAAAGCAAGTAAAATCTCCCTGCCCACCTCTCCCAGAACCAGAACTCGGTATTGGAAAAGTGGACCTCGACTGAGTTCCCTGGGACTGCTGAGGGTAGGAACCCCTCTGCCTCTTAGTGTCTCCCTGACTATCCTAACTCCTCCTGGAGCCCCTTATCCTTTCATCTTCTGCTTGCATAATAGTTTCAAGGTGGGCTGCAGACTGCACAAGGCGTCCATAATCTCTAATCATGGAACCGGCCACTCGAAACATAAGTCCGGTCCTCAATTTCTTCTCAAACTCCAGACAGCGGCGTTCCTTAGTCGCCACTAACTCAGGTGCAAGCCTGGATAGACTAGTAAACGTGGCCTCAAACTCCGCCACTGGTGTATTCAGCTGCTTGAGCTGACAGAACTGATCCTTCAACTTCTCCCTAACAGTGGGAGGCAAAAACTTCTCCTGAAAGGCGTCAACAAATGCCTCCCAAGTCCCTCCAACGCGCCCCCGCACATACTTCCACCACTGCCCCGCATCTCTCTTTAACTGAAAAGACGCCAAGGTCACTTTCAACTGATCATCCTCGATGCCAAGCATCTCGAATGTCTTCGCTAACTGTTCAAGCCACTCATTAGCCTTCAGTGGCTGCTTAGAGTCACCCAAAAACTCATTTGGATTCAACCAGAAGAACTCTCTCTTCAGAAAAGACGGCCCTGCTTCAGTTACATGGGCCTGGACTTGATTCTTAGCCCTGAGAATGTCCATGGATTCCCTCAATGCTCCTGCCATCTCGCGGGCTAAGGCGCCTATGGCCTGCTGACCTACTGGCTCGGCCACATTGGCCTGACGAACTCCCTCCTGCTACGCCGGGATTTCATCCGGTATAGGCATCTCCTGCCTCCTAGGCCTACCACGCCTACTACCACGTCCTCGTCTTGACAGCCTAATAAAGGTAACAAAGGATTAGCACATTCACAAATGTGTCGAAGCTATTTCACTCGCGTCTTAATACATTGGACAACTGTAATTTACTCCACATAAGCACATAAGCACATAATCACATAAGCACTTACGAATTTCATTTCCGGATAATGACCGTCCCATGGCGTTGCTAGAGTTCCAGTTAGAAACGGCAGTGATCAAGTGCCTTTCCAACAGGATTCCCAGAAATCCATAGATTCGATCAACATCCTCGAAACTAAATTCCATACCCATATAGTCACATAAGCATGTTACCATATAAGCACATAACATCATACATAAGTCTCTAACAAGCGAGACAAACCCATTGTGGTACTAACCACTTCCCACGTACCCAAAGTATTCAAACCCGATACGCTCTGATACTAAGTTGTCACGCCCTGAAAATTTGGGCAGTATATATCTACTTATGCAACAAAACCCACCTGATAGACAAACACATATATTGCTAAGTAATCCATACATCCATTTCCATTAAATCCCAAACATGAATTTTACAACAAGTATGAAATGGAAGCCAAACAGGTAATAAGTGCCCTACAGGCTTACAAATTTATCCAAGAACATTCTTGGTTACATAAATTGAGTCTCGCTCATTACATCTTAAGCCCTTGGCTTACAAATAACAAACATGCACACATAAGGCATAATTAAGAAGCTCTTGCTTCCCAAAACTCTATCCACGCTATTGCCTTGGAGGAAGCATCTCGCATGTACCTGAAAATGGTATTCCCATATAGAGTGAGCTAACAGCCTAGTGGATCTAACACAATTTACGAAGTTTAGCAAAGGTATAAATACCACGTACATAAACCACTCAATGATTTTCCAATTTATGCAAAACTCATATAAACACTTCAAACCTGCCATTTTACGGATATTTCGTCCGAAGGAACCGGCACCCATTTATATATGAAATTTCGAGTCTTTCACCCAGGACGCTCCAGCCAACTTGCTTTAAATGGAGTCCATCCCCTTTCTCCTCCCAAACAAATATACATATGCAATGTATTTATAACATAATCACATATGGATACATCCCCTTTCTCTCCGATAAACATACATATACAATGTATCTATAACATGGTCATATTCAATGACACCCGCAATGGATTAGCATTAAACCGCCTAATCTTCATGTAATTTCTACACGATCATAGCTATCCTCCACCGATAGCCCAATACAATTATTTCCAAAGAGATGTTTAATATCAAAATAAATAGTTTATTCAAAACTTCCATAGGTGAGATAATACATATCCAATATCACCATTTATAATCACAACCTTCCAATTTCATGTTTTCAATGTTAATCTTAATTATTTATGCAAAATAATAATTTAATCAAAATTAGGGCAGAATCCCCTTTCACCAAATATCAACCAAACACCAAAATCAACTATTTTGGCACAACATGATCTTATATTCAAGCCTCATACTCGTTGACCTCGTATTCATCAAACCCCTCTTTTCATTTCACACCCAAATCCTAGATTTGTCCAAACCACAACCAAATCTCATCATCTATACACAATAGCAAATAACTAAGCTAAAAACCATATTAGAGTGTAGGAAATCCCTACCTCAAGTTTTGAAGAGAATCTGAGATGAAACCCCAAAAATCAATGATGCCTAAACTCAATCTCCACCGCACACAACGTAGCCCTCGCCTAGACAACCGACTTTGATGAAGAACTTAGGTCCAAATCCCAAAGGATTTGAAGAAATAAAAGATCTTGTGAGGTTTTTGGTAGGAAAATGTAGAGAGAAGGGAGAGGAAATGTTTTTAGAGAGAGAGATATACAAAAGTAATGTGAATATCAGATTCACGAACTGATATAATATATGGTCCGCTCGAGCGTGGGAAGCCTTGTTCGAGCGTCAAATACACTATCTCAGTACTTTTACAAACATGTGAAACTTCTGAAATTAAACATTCTTCGCTCAAGCGCATAAACGGCCGCTCAAGCGGACAAGCAACTTCGAATGCATTTTGCAATTTTGTTTTGAGGGGTGCTGCCCCTCAACCCCACCAGGGCGTTGCCCTTGGACCCGCTAAGGGGCACTGCCTCCTGGACCCCCGTGAAGGGGCGCTGCCCCCTCGACCCCAAACCGGCCCAATCGAAGTGGCAAAACATAAAAGAAGGATCGAAACTGGGATTGCTACAGCACATCTCTCTCTCTCTCTCTCTCTCTCTCTCTCTCTCTCTACATGTTTTGTATAGTCTCAGATCTGATGTTTGATAAAAATTATGTTGTTTAAATTAATTTCTTAAATCAAAATCCTAATTTCATATATCAAAATCCTAAGTTTCTTGTTCTTCTCAAATGCACAATGGTTGAATAAGAAATGTTAAACAAGGTTATATATACAAGAGCAAAATAGTCTTTTTACTTCTGATGTTAATGGTGTTAACTGTGCACATTACTCCATCAACCACAGAGGTTATGTGGTAATATTCGACGTCAGAGAGGTAATTCGCAAATGGCCCAAACCATAGGGGTAAAGTGAAGTTTGCCCTTTTATATATATTTTCCTAAAAAGTTAAAAAAAAAAAAAAAGAAGCTCATTTTCGAAACGAGCCCACACTTAGCTGGACAAGAAGGGAAGAACAAGTTGAAGGACAAAAGGAAGAGGGATCTCCTAAATTACTCCATTTGCCCACAAATAAATGTACAATGACTACATTTTGTATACAATTTATAATATCATGTGTCACATACGATGATAAAGTATTTTTTGATATACAAATATGATCATTGCAATGTTAATATTGCCATGATGATCACATTATCTATCATAGTTTATTTAGATAAATTACATTGATAGTCCTTACACTTTGTCCCATGTGTTATTTAATCCTTACACTTTCAATTATTGTGTCAATTTGGTCCAATTAACAATGCTATTAGGTTTGTTTTGCAAAAAATGATCACTGAGTTTATTGAGATTAATTCATTGAGTTGATTAAGTTTTACAAATTTGCCTCTAAAAACATGATATGTGCAGCTTACATGTCCATTTTTTTATAAAATAATGCTAATGTAATTAATTAGGCCAAATTGATACAAAAATAAAAAATTAATGGTCAAAATCAAGTTAATTAAAATTGTAGTATAAAAAGTATAAATGTAATTTGTTATTTTGTTTATTATTTAATGTGTCATTACTAAAAACATATGAAATGTAAGCAAAATCTATGTAATAACGTAAGACTATTTTTGAAAATTTGTCAAAATACCTAAGAGATGCGTTTTGTATCAATAGCTAAGATTAATTCCCAAATTCATCATAGGGTCAAGATTTCTTTAATTCCCACTCACCCACCTTCTTTTCTCCATTTTTCTTCTCTCTCTCTCTCTCTCTCTCTCTCTCTCTCTCTCCTCTGCATGCCTTCTTTCCTTTTTCCTTTTTATTTTTTTTATACTCCATATTTATTTGTTTATTTATTTATTTTTTCCCTTCTTGCTCATTTATTTTATTTACAACGTGATTTCAAGTACGGGCATACACTAGTATTTTATATTATATAAATATAAAAGGGAAATTTATGGTACACACATTTGGGGGTGTACCATATGCACCATAGTTATGATCATTGTGATATTTGGTTATGATCTATTGAGGTGTTAGTTATGACTTGGTTATACATATTATCGTGTTAGTTATGACATTATTTTAGTTACAATTCAAAAACTCTTTAGTTATATGGGGTTTAGTTAGTACTCTTTTTCTTCTTTTTAATTATGACTCCCATATGATTGAGTTATAAGTCATAACTTATACGGTACACAAAGTATTATCCTACAATATATATATATATATATATATATATGTAGTAAATTCAAATAATTATCAGGGCAAATTATATGGGTGGTCCTATATTTTACTCCTTTTATCATTTTCTTGATTTTGACATTTAATTTTATATTTTGTATCAATTTCGTCCAATTGATAATATTTTAGTATTTTTTAAGAAAAATTATCATTAAATTAGTTGAGGTTAACTAATTGAATTGGGTAAATTTATAATTTTGCCATTAAAAATGTTAAGATTCTTATCCTAAGAGTTTGGAAATTTCCTCACAAAACATATGGTCTTGTTGATTATTGGTACATTATCTATATGAGTTTGTATGGAATAATGGTCAAAAGTTTTGACGGCATGCTTGAGCAAAAATCTTGTAATATCCGTCTTGGTTTAATAAATGTGTGTTTTCTTGGTGCATTGGTTTATTTGTCAAAAGCATATTGACATTTGCAAAAAGTTGGGCACAAAGATTGCTGTTTGCTTGGTAAAAGAATAGAGAAAATCATGCCTTAGAATGTGGAGAGAAGAAAGCTGCAAAAGTCTAAAAAGGCAGCTTGTCTGCTATGCATGATCGCACCCTCAAGAAAAATGCTCCCAGTACTTTCTCTGTATCCGTGACTAGCATCTCGCATTCACAACCAGCAGCTCGCGCCCGAATGTGTTATGTCTATAAACATCATGCTCATTCAGTTGTGTGTTTTTATCCCTTGAGTCTGTATCTTAAGTGTTTATTCTGAGAGAGTGTTATAGTGAGGCTACATTATATATTTCTCTCATGTTTGCCTGATGATTTATTCTCATATGTTCTTTCATGAAATCATCAAGTCTAAACCAAATCACAAAATAATTCGTGAGTGTTCTTGAGTGAGTCGTGGATTCGACATCTCAATTGTGATGGCAGAGATCCACTGATTGAAGGATAGAGGTTGAGTTACTTATAGGTCTCAAGCAAGCATAAAGTGCCTGGATTGGTCACTGTAAGAAATCTCTTGTACTACTCTTCTTCATAGTGGACTGTTATTGTGGCCGAGGGCCCATGGTTTTTTAATCACATGTTGGTGGATTCCAACTGTGGTCTTTCCAAGTAAAATTCTTTGTTTTTTGTTTTCTCTTTGTTCTTTCTTTTATCGTTAAGCTTGGGTGGTTTGAAACTCTTAAATCAATAACCACAAGATCATGGGACTATAATTTTTCAATTGGTATTAGAGCGGGGTCGCTTGTCCTTTATTTTCAAGCAAAGCTATAGTAGCGTGATTTGTTCTTCGTGATATTGATTATGGATTCAAATCAAGGGGGAAACAACAATAAATTTCCTTCCCTTCTTGATGGAACAAACTATTCTTATTGGAAGGCTCGTATGAGAGCTTATTTAAAATCAATCAATGAGAGAGTTTGGCAATCTGTCATAAATAGGCGGAGTGAACTCGTGATTACCATTGATGGAGTTACTAGCCCGAAACCTGTTGACAAATGGGATACTAACGATTACTTGAATTCAAACTAGAATAGCAAGGCTATCAATCCTCTCTTTAGCTTTGTCACACCTGAGGAATTCAATCGTATTTGCACATGTGAAATTGTTAAAGAAGTATGGGTATCCTTGAGACAATACATGAGGGCACAAATTCTGTTAAAAGATCTAAACTTCAAAGACTCACCACCAATTTTGAAACTCTTATAATGTGTGATAATGAGTCATTTCATGAATTTTATGCCAAGCTAAGTGATATTGTCAATTCTAGTTTTACTTTGGGTGAGAAAATTCTTGAATCTAAGATTGTTGCAAAAATTTTGAGATCATTACCTGATCATTTTCAATCAAAAGTTACTACTATAGAGGAAGCTCAAAACATTGACACTCTATTGGAAAGTTACAAACTTATGAGTCAAATCTTCTTTCAAAGAAAAAACAGAAAGATGCTTTAGCTTTCAAAAGTACTCATGAGGATGTAAATAAATCTGAGGTTGATGATGAATTTGAATATGAGATGTTGGTGTTGTTTACTAAATAATACAAAAAATTTCTTAAAAAGAAAACGTCAAATCTTAAGGATTCAACTTCTTAGGAAAAAGGGAATGAGAGACTCAAAATTTTTGTAAAATTTGATTAATCTAAATTTCAAGAAGTTAAATGTTATGAATGTGGTGGTCTTGGTCATATTGCTCTTGAGTGTCCATCTAAGAACAAGAAGAAGAAAGTTCTTGCTATCACTTGGGATGATGAAAGCGATTCAAACCAGGAGAAAGATGAAGGAAGATCATGGACTTTCATGCAACCTTGCCCTCTTCAAATCAAGTAGCTTTGGTGGCTAGGACTGATCTTCCTAACAAGAACACTGATTCACTCAACAATGATCCTCGGATAGTGAAGAAGAAGATTTTGACTCCTCACAACAAAACTAGAGCTATTTGGATTAGAAAAGGTGACTTAACATGTTTTGTGGTTCACACCGCCCTTAAGGCTCATGACACTAGCATGTGGTACCTTGATAGCGATTGTTCTCATCACATATACGATAACAAATCTTTTTTTTTACCACAATTGATCATTTTGAAGGAGGTCATGTCACTTTTAGAGATAGTAATACTTCTAAGGTCATCGGTAAAGGATCTATAAGTGCTCCTAGGCTACCAAAACTTGATAATGTTTTACTTGTAAATGGACTTAAGGAAAATTTGATTAGCATTAGTCCAATATGCGATTCACATCATGAGGCTTTATTTTTAAAAGACAAATGTCAAATTTTGGATATAAAATGAAATACCGTGATTCATGGAATACGCACATCTGACAATTGCCATGGGATTCATTCCACAAATGACCTTACTTGTCATTCAGCCGTCATTAGCAATGTTGATCTTTGGCATTAATGGCTTGGTAAGATTAATTTCAAAGATCTTGCGAAAGTGGCCAACAAGGAACTTGTTCGAGGCATTCCTAAATTGGGAAAATTAGCCAACACTGTGTGCATACCATGCTAATTGGGTAAGCAAACCAAAGGTCCTCATAAGAAGATGAATCATTTGGCAACCAAGCGCCCTCTTGAGCTTGTTCACATGGATTTAATGGGACCAACATGAATTGAAAGCATTGGAGGTAAAAGGTATATTTTCTTAACTGTTGATGATTTTTCTCGCTTTTACTTGGGCAATGTTTTTGAAAGAAAAATCTAAAACTTTTGAGGCTTTTAAATCTTTGGTCCATAGAATTCAAAATGAACAAGGGTGGGCTATTGGGCAAATCATAAGAATTTGAATAGATCATGGTCGTGAATTTGAAAACAGTTTTTGTTTTTTTTTTTTCTCGGATTATTGTGATTTGCACGGTTATAAACATGAATGTTTTGCTCCCATTACCCCACAACAAAATGGAGTAGTTAAACATGAATGTTCCGCTCCCATTAAACATAAATGTTCCGCTCCCATTACCCTATAACAAAATGTTTTGGAAAAATCATGTTTAAGAAATGGCTAGGGTCATGCTCATTAGCAAAAAACTCCCTCTCAAATTCTAGGCTGAAGTAGTTAATATTGCTTGCTATGTCATAAATCGTGTGTATTTGAGGCCCGAAACTTTGCATGCTCCTTATGAGCTCTGGAAAGGAGTAAAACCAAATGTCAAATATTTCAAAACTTTTGGGAGCAAGTGCTACATCTACAAAAATAGAGAGCAATTGGGTAAGTTTGATTCCAGGAGCGATGAAGGTATTTTTCTTAGTTATTCCACTACAAGTTGTGCTTTTCATGTTTATAATTCCTACACTTCAACTGTTATGGAATCCATAGATGTAATTGTAGATGATGGAAGAAGTTCCACAGCCCAATGTGAAGATGTGGATCAAAGTAAAGATCTCATATATGACATCACACCAACTGAGCATGAGAAAACTCAAATGCTAAATAGTGGATGCTTCAACTCACGTGGAAAGTAAAGAAGTTCAAAATGAAGTATGTCCAGAATCATCATCATGTTCAACTCCTACATTGGAGCCATCATAATGGGTAAGGCTTAATCATCCCGTGCAACAAGTGATATGTAATGTCATCGATCGGATAAAAAGCCAAAAACAACTTTGGGAAGAGCTATCTCAGTTTTGTTATGTGTCGATGATTGAACCTAAAAATGTGAAAGAAGCTTTACATTATGATTTTAGATAAATGCTATGCTCGATGAACCTAGCCAATTTGAGAGAAACAAAGTTTGGACTCTTATTCCTAGACCTAAAGATACTAATGTGATAGGTACTAAATGGATTTTCAAAAATAAATCAGATGAAAATAGTACTGTCATTCAAAACAAGGATAGGTTGGTAGCTCAAGGATATACTCAAGTTGAGGGTGTGGATTATGATGAGACATTTTCCCCTGTTGTACGTCTTGAATCTATTAGAATTCTTCTTTCCATTGCATACTATCTTGGGTTCAAATTGTACCAAATGGATGTCAAAAGTTCTTCCTTGAATGGATTTCTCAAAAAAGAAGTTTATGTTCAACAACATAAAGGATTTAAGGATCCACATCACCCTTCCCATGTTTACAAATTAGACAAGGCGCTTTATGGTCTGAAACATGCTCCTAGAGCTTGGTATGAAAGATTAACATCTTTTCTTGCTGATAATGAGTTTCAAAGGGATGGGGTAGACAAAACATTGTTTGTTAAAAGAACCAAGGATCACATTCTTGTTGCCTAAATTTATGTGGATGATATTGTGTTTGGATCAACTTCAGAGTCTCTCGTGACATATTTTTCTGAATGCATGACATATGAATTTGAATGAGTATAATGGGTGAATTGCCATATTTCCCGGGTCTTCAAATCAAACAATTGTCTAATGGAATGTTTGTGTCTCAAACCAAATATGCTAAGAATCTTTTGTCTAAATTTGGTCTTGAGTCCATTAAGCATGCATTGACACCTATGAGCACTAGTGTTAAGTTGTCTAAAGATGATACCGGTAAAGATATTGATCCCACACTGTATAGAAGCATGATAGGAAGTCTGATGTATCTTACAAAGAGTCATCCTGATATATCTTTCAGTGTTGGGGTGTGTGCTCGATATCAGTCTTGTCCTAAAGAGTCTCATTTATCTACCGTCAAACACATTATTAAATATGCGAATGGAACTCTAAGATTTGGGATTTGGTACTCCTTTGATTCTTCTGTTGATATTACCGGGTTTTCTAATGTTGATTGGGCAAGATGTGCCGATGATCGAAAAAGCACATATGGAGGTTGTTTTTACATTGGTCACAACTTGGTGTCTTGGCATAGCAAAAAGAAAAATGCCATTTCTCTCTCAATCACTGAAGCAGAATACATTGCAATTGGAAGTTGCTGTGCACAAATGCTCTGGATGAAGCAAATGCTTCATGACTAAGGTTTGGACCAACATAAACTCATTCTCTTTTGTGATAACACAAGTGCTATCAACATTTCCAAAAATCCTATCCAACACTTGCGCACAAAACACATTGACATTAGTCATTATTTTATTCATGAGTTAGTCGAAGAAGGGTTGTTCGTTCTTCACTATGTTTCAACCGAGAATCAAAAAGCTGATATTTTCACTAAACCTCCGGATCTACTTAGGTTTGAATACCTTAGAAAGTCTTTAGAGGTTTTGTTTATTGAATGATTCTTTCATTTTTCCTCAAAAATTGAATCCTGTGTTCTTTATTCGCTTTTCAAAACTTGTGTTTTACAAAAAATGATTTGATCATTTTGTGTGGGATTCACTTTCGTAATTCCCATGCTGCTTCCGTGTAACCCTAATTCTATACTTATAATTAGATGAGGGGGCGCCTCTTTTAGGTTAAGAGAGTTGTATTTTTTCTGATAATAATGAAAACTGTAGTAGCCATGGACGTAGCCCTACTTTGGAGTGAACTACGTAAATCCTTGTGTTCTTGTGTGTGTGATTTGTTTGATTCATTTTTCTTCCTTGTTTATTATTTCGTGTCTCACCGATCTTGGTTAGGAAGGGTCAATTCCTAACAATGTTTGGGTTCCTGGCACACTCCTCCATCATCGTGACCTTATTCTTTCTTATCGTCTTCTTAATTTCATTGTTGCTGCCAATGTCACTCCCACTCTTCACTTCTCTGATCTCACTCAAGATCAAGAGTATTTTTTGTATTGCATCAGTCATCATCTTGCCATTGATCTTCCTCTAGTGATCTTTCGTCATATGCGCATCATTTTTACCTGGAAAAAGAATCTTGGCCTTTCCTATGGATCCCTCCTCACCACCTTTATCTCCTCTCGTGACACTTCTTCGGAGACCGATGGTGAAGTTATTGAACTTGGCAATTCTATCTTGAGGTGAATGGTGAGTCTTAGTAATGCACAAGTACGAGAGAGAGCCATTAGAGCTTCGGGTGGACATGGTGGTTGTGGCGGAGGTCATGGAGGTGATGTTGCTACCGGTGTGGATGTTGAAGAGGAGCACGTTACTAGTGCACTAGATGAGGGGGAGCAAGGCCTATCTCTTTAGGACCAGCTGTTTCACATGTAGGCTTCTTAGCTTGCATTTCAAGATGAGATGCGGGGACGTATGGATCATATGGAGGCACGCTTCGATCACCTTGATCAGTCCACTACATCTCTTGCCGATCAGATACGAGACTTGTGCTCCTTGCTTCGCCAGCCTCCACTGTCATGATCACTTTTGTTGTTGTTTTTAGGCTAGGTTTCTTTTTTGTCTTGTTTTAGTATGGTTTTTGGTTGTGTCGCTTTTATTTGATTTGGTTAACTTTCCCTTTGTCAATTTCGATAAAAAAAGGGGAGTATATCTTTTGGATATTTTGGATGTTGGATATTTGGATCTTGGATATATATTGTTTGGTTTTATACTCTTGGTTTATTGGTTTATTCTGATAATACATGTGTCTGTTGAATTCATGTTTCGTGCAGGGATGGAGTAGTATATTTTGTCTTGGAATTTCCAAAAGGGGAGATTGTTAGGATTCTTATCCTAAGAGTTTGACAATTTCCTCACAAAACATATGGTCTTGTTAATTATTGGTACATTATCTATATGAGTTTTTTTGGAATAATGGTCAAAAGTTTTGATGGCATGCATGAGCAAAAATCTTGTAATATCCTTCTTGGTTTAATAAATGTGTGTTGTCTTGGAACATTGGTTTCTTTGTCAAAAGCATATTGACATTTGTAGAAAGTTGAGCACAAAGACTACTATTTGTCTGGTAAAAGAATAGAGAAAATCATGCCTTAGCACATGGAGAGAAGAAGGTTGCAAAAGTCTGAAAAAATAGCTTGTCTACTGTGCATCATCGTGCCGTGATTAAAAGGTATGGCGGCTGCGACCAGACCACAAATAGGCCGTGAGAAAAACATGCTCGCAGTACTTTTATCTACATCTTGCGACCAGTATCTTGTGCCCGCGACCATCAGCTCACGCCTGCGAATGTGTTATGTCTATAAATAGCATGCTCGTTCAGTTTTGTATTTTTATCCCTTGAGTCTGTATCTTAAGTGTGTATTCTGAGAGAGTGTTATAGTGAGGTTACATTGTATATTTCTCTTAAGTTTGCTTGATGATTCATTCTCATTTTTTGTTTCAGGAAATCAACAAGTCTAAACCAAATCACAGAATAATTTGTGAGTGTTCTTGAGTGAGTCGTGGATTCGATATCTCAATTGTGATAGCAGACATCCATTGATTGAAGGATAGAGGTTGAGTTACTTGTAGGTCTTATGCAAGCGTGGAGTGTCTGGATTGGTCGTTGTAAGAAATCTCTTGTACTACTCTTCTTCATAGTGGATTATTATTGTGGCCGAGGTCCCGTGGTTTTTTAATCACATGTTGGTGGATTCCAACTGTGGTTTTTCCACGTAAAAATCTGTGTTTCATTTGCTCTTTGTTCTTTCCTTTATTGTTGAGCTTTGTTGGTTTGAAACTCTTAAATCAATAATCACAAGATCATGGGACTATAAGTTTTCAAAAAATATGACACATGAAACTTATATGCATATTTTTCATAAGGAACTGTTAAGAGCTATATCCAATTGAACTAAATTAAAACAAAGTTATAAATTTAAGGTAAAAATCAACCAATTGAAATTACAGAGATTAAAATGACACAAAAATCAAAGTATAAGAATTATTGTCATAATTTGTCCTAATTATTATGGTAGGATTATTGTATTGCCACACCACATTTCTTTTTCTTCATTTGGCTATCAATCGTCCAATCCCCTCTTTGACACCATTTTGTAACATCGCCAATTTTTCTCCTTCATCTCCCTTAAAAGTTTAATGAGCACATTTAATTGTCGTTGGTTGGGTTAATTATACTTAGTATTTCTATCATAATTTTATTTTGGTCAATTTATTTTTAATTGTAACAATCAATTTCTTGCATTCAACTCAAGTTGTAATGTCACTATTCCGTCAATCTACAGTTAATGATGTTGACGCAAATTAAAAGTGAAAGAACCAAATTGAGATTTTAATGAAAGTGCAATAATTAAGGTGAGATTTTGATGAAAGTGTAGGGGTGTTAATGAAATTTAAAAAAATGTCATGTTTAGTTCACATGATTAGCTTTGTCAACCTTATTAACAGTAGATTGACAGAAGAGTGACATTGCAATTTGACTTAAAGGATAAAGAGTTGACTATCACAATTAAAACTAAAGAGAGCAAAGTGTAATTAACTCATATTATATTATATTAGGAGGGACGCTAATTTCACATCTTAAATATCTCTCATATTGATTTTAGTTTGATATTTCATTAGAGATATAAAAAAAAAAGTATATATAAATATATATTAACTATAACAAAGTAGAGCAGTTTGAAAAATAGATTATAAATTTCAAACTGTTGCTCAAATTAACCTGTGGTTAGTGGGCGGATCAGTGCGGATTGAACAAATCGGTATGGATTGAACAACTTCACTAGTAATGACATACAACTCATAATAGGGAAGAAATAAACTATAACCACAACAGGTATCAAACACCACCAAACCAATGTTGTAAAAATTGTATAATTAGATAAAACCAAATAGATTCATATTTAATAATTTAAATTACAGAACTAGAAAACATGCTGGAATTTGAACATAAATATATAACAAGATAAAGCATAGAAAGGATAGCAAACCGAAGCTTGTGTGGTACCAAAGTCTCCTTTAAAACAGATTCGCCACCTCACCATAGGTGCTGGAAGTGTATTGGCGTTTGTCTCCCAGGATATGACGGTATAGACCAGCTAAAGCGGAAGCACTTTCTGTTTAGCTCCAATGAGCTGACAACGACAGCACTCTCTCACACAAGAAGCAAAATATATGGACAGACAGACTGTATAATATGGAGGCAAAAACTTCTGTGTTGAGACCAAGGAAAATGGCCTTCTTTTATACACAATGGAGGAGAGATGAAGAGCCTTCTAGCCATGAAGGCTGGCAGCAAATGCATCCATTATTCTTGTAAAATTGATGGAGTAATGTACAAAACTGATTGGGAGTAAGTTTGTGAGTTACATACTCTATATATATATATGTGTGTGTGTGTGTGTGTATATCTGTAGCCACCAAACAAACCTGGCCCAAAAAGATTAGGTTGATGGGCCACAAAACGGGCCCAACCCATTTTAGCAAGCCTCAAGCCCAAGATCCACGACCCAGACTCGGACCAGTCCGAGCGGGCGGGCAGGCGGTGTGCACGTGTGGTAATTTTTGCATAACCAACTTAGATAGTCTTGGCCCAAGCCCATCCTTGAAGCATCCATAACTCCATTCCTTCGAAAAATTTGGATGCCCCAAAGGATTCATGCCCTTATCAAAATCTTGAGGTTTAAATACCCATAAATTCTTTCCTCTACAATCAATGTGGGATTAGTAGTTATATACAATTCCCAATACCTCATTTATGAGGCCAACTTTATGAGACAATTTCCCATTCAATTCTTAATGGTTTTTGGTCATTCTTTTTATGGTGTAAAGAGCTTGTTACAAAGAATCTAAACCCATTTAATCTCACCTCAACATTGGGACCTAGTTTAATTTCGCATTAAAGTCACTATAAAACCATTTTTTCCAACAACCAACTCACCAAGCCCAAGCCCAAGACCAATAACCCCCATAATGAGGAATAAATAAGTCATCACTACAAAAGTATCAAACTCTTCTCCATGATAGGTGAATCTAAAATCTGACACCACAAAATCCTATTTTTTTTTTTTCAACTTTTGATTTGGTGAAGTGACAATATATGAGATGTATATATGTGAGAGAAAGGATAAAACAAAAAGCGTAACAGATGATCCATACCTGAGTGGCTTTAAAAATGTAAATGCAATTATTTCTTAATGAAATTGGAAATGTTCCTTAGAAATATTGGCTTTCAGAAATGAGGAGCCTTGTTTTAGAAGAGCAGGAGTAATGGAAATGAGGAGTGGGAATTGGCTTTCAGAAGAGCCTTGTTTCAGTAGGAACTTGTTGAGTTGAGTAGGTTAAAGAAGTTGTTACAAACTGCTCCAGATCTCAGGAATGGTGTGATAGATTGTTTGAATTGGGCTGCAGAAAAGTCTGGTGTCTTCACTGTTGCTTCTGTCTACAAGTGGAGTGAGTTACCTTCTACTCTGCCGACAAAATTAAGGGATCTCATCTGGAAGAATGCAGTCCCTTCGAAAGTGCAATTTTTTGGATGGTTAGCATGGAAAGGGAGGATCAAGACTTTTTGCTATTTGCAAAGAATTGGAGTACTCAGTGCTAATTCAGATGTTAATTGTATCTTCTGCAAGAATAAAGTGGAAACTGTCACTCATGTGCTGCTGTGCTACCCCTTTAGTTGGAGAGTTTGGTCCAATATTATTGGGTGGTGGGGAGTATCTTGGGTGCAGCCAGGGTCAGTGTCTGGACTTTTTCAATGGTGGTCTAGTTATAGATGCAACAATAGGCTGAAGGTGCTTTGGAAGATCATTCCAGTGGCAGTGCTATGGTCTATATGGAAGCCGAGGAATGAAAACCTTTTTAATGACACACAGGTGGACTTGGAAAAGTTGTGTGAACTTATCAAAACACGGATTGCATTGTGGTTCAGAGCTTCTAGCCCTTATTTTTGCTATTCAGTCAATGATATAGTGTTCAATTTGCAAAATGTGAAATTTTGCATTATGCACTGATGGGGTAAATCTATTCACTAGTAGTTTGCTGGTGCTTCACTGGTTTGTTGTTGTGTTGGGTATTGTTGAGTTTTCTCCCACTGGTTTGTGCTGCATTCTCTGGTTTGCTGCTGCTAATGAGTTGTTGTTGTTCTGCTATGCTTTATTGTGAGGTGTTGATGTCTAGCTCTGGTTTTGCTGCTGCTCATGTCTTGCTGATGTTCTACTGCTCATGGTTTTGCTCTGGTTTATTGTCTTGCTCTGGTTTTGTTTTGGTTTATGCTGATGTTTTGGCTTATTGTTTTGTTTTGGCTTATAGAGGCAATAATAGGCTGAAGGTGCTTTGGAAGATCATTCCAGTGGCAGTGCTATGGTCTATATGGAAACCGAGGAATGAAAACCTTTTTAATGACACACAGGTGGACTTGGAAAAGTTGTGTGAACTTATCAAAACACGGATTGCATTGTGGTTCAGAGCTTCTAGCCCTTTTTTTGCTATTCAGTCAATGATATAGTGTTCAATTTTGCAAAATGTGAAATTTTGCATTATGCACTGATGGGGTAAATTTGTTCACTGGTAGTTTGCTGGTGCTTCACTGGTTTGTTGTTGTGTGGGTATTGCTGAGTTTTCTCCCACTGGTTTGTGCTGCATTCTCTGGTTTGCTGCTGCTAATGAGTTGTTGTTGTTCTGCTATGCTTTATTGTGAGGTGTTGATGTCTAGCTCTGGTTTTGCTGCTGCTCATGTCTTGCTGATGTTCTACTGCTCATGGTTTTGCTCTGGTTTATTGTCTTGCTCTGGTTTTGTTTTGGTTTATGCTGATGTTTTGGCTTATTGTTTTGTTTTGGCTTATAGAGGCAATAATAGGCTGAAGGTGCTTTGGAAGATCATTCCAGTGGCAGTGCTATGGTCTATATGGAAACCGAGGAATGAAAACCTTTTTAATGACACACAGGTGGACTTGGAAAAGTTGTGTGAACTTATCAAAACACGGATTGCATTGTGGTTCAGAGCTTCTAGCCCTTATTTTTGCTATTCAGTCAATGATATAGTGTTCAATTTTGCAAAATGTGAAATTTTGCATTATGCACTGATGGGGTAAATTTGTTCACTGGTAGTTTGCTGGTGCTTCACTGGTTTGTTGTTGTGTTGGGTATTGCTGAGTTTTCTCCCACTGGTTTGTGCTGCATTCTCTGGTTTGCTGCTGCTAATGAGTTGTTGTTGTTCTGCTATGCTTTATTGTGAGGTGTTGATGTCTAGCTCTGGTTTTGCTGCTGCTCATGTCTTGCTGATGTTCTACTGCTCATGGTTTGTTTTGCTCTAGTTAATTGTCTTGCTTTGGTGTTTTGGTTTATGCTGATGTTTTGGCTTATTGTCTTGATCTAGTTTTTGTTTTTCTTTGTTGGCTTCTCACCAACTAGGAGGTTGGAGCTTATTTTAACTCCAAGCTCCTCTTTATTAATGTAATTTTTCATACTTTGTATGGGTTTATCATCAATAAAGTCTTTTGTTTTGCTAATCAAAAAAAAAAAAAAAAAGTGAGTCTAAGGCTTATTTTTGAAATTAAAATAAAAGTTGGTTTTTTGATTTTTTTTTTTTTTGGTTTTTTTTTGGAATCAAAAATGTATAAAAAAGTAGAGAGGTGATATGATCTAAAAAAGTCAAAATGTTAAAAAGATGACTTTTAGCCGAGTCCCCAAAATAGGCCAGGCCAATGGGAAAAAAGTAACTATTTAGGTCTATTTTGGTAAATAAAAAAAAAGTTAGCTTATTAATTTATTAATTTATTTGGGTTGTATCACCACTTTATTTTTCTTACATTTTTTTTTCTAAAAACAGTTAAAAAAAAGTCAAAAAAAAAAAAAAATTTTGTTTTTTTAGTTTTGGAAGACCCATATGACATTATTTATGTAATGTTCCCAACAGGTTAGGTCTATAAATATATTTTTTTGAGTTAATTTTTAAGAGTATATAGTATTAATGTATACATAATCATCCAAAAAATAAGAAAAAATTACCAAAAAAAATTTAAATCTAAGATTTGAGTCTTGTAAAAAAATAGGGAAAATTGGTCTAAGGTCCTTCTCTCATTTTTAGTAATGAAAGAGATCCACAATATTATTTTGTGATGTGTAAAGTCCCTCAACCCCACCTTTATATCACAGAGAAATTTGACTCTCACAAACATGGCACTCAATCTCCAACAACGATAGATTGGTATTTCTCTCAACAAGAACAATACAGGAAGGGAGCCATAAAAGGTGGAGATTGGTAATCCATGGCGAGCGTGGGCATCATCCTCTGCAACTACCCAGCAACCACTACTCACAATCTCCATTTTCAAAGCCCCAAATCAACATCAACCCCATTCCAACAACTTGTACTCAACTCTCCCTCCATATCCATATCGCTTCGGAAGACGACCGGAGGCTTGTTTGTGGTGACCGGAGTAGGTCCCGGCATTGGCACCTACATTTTTGCATTCGTCCTCCCTCTCTCTCTCTCTCTCTCTCTCTCTCTCTCTCTCTCTCCTCGTCGTCACTGTCTTCACTACCTCTCGAATCGCCGATAAGCTTGACCTCGATTTCCTACAGGAGGTTTTTTATTCTTTTTTTCTTCTTCCTCCTACCCATTTCATATCCTTTTTTTGTGTGTGTTTGTTTCAATAATTAGAATGTTCTACTTGGTTTTTTTGTTAACTGGTTCAAATAAATTTTGAATACTTTTGTTGATTTAATGGTCAATTGACGAGTGTTGCTGTGCTGTTGATTTAATGTCCATCAGTTTATGCCCTTTGCAGAACAGAGGATGAATCTTTAAATCACATAATGTTACATTGCTCATTTGTTTGGAAACTCTGATCTAGCATTATCAAATGGTGGGGAGTGCAATGGGCTATACTAGGTACAGTGGAAAGCTTGCTTCATTGATGGAAGTTTAAAAAAGGGGAATTGGAAAATGGAAAGCTATACCAGCAGCAACTTTTTGGTCTGTGTAGAAATACAAAAATGAAGTTATTTTCAACGAGGTCCAACCCAATCTTGAAGAACTTTGCGACCTTATCAAGGTAAGAGTGGCCATGTGGATGAAGTCAAATCTGGTGGGAAGAGATTATTTAACTAACCAGTTTGCATCAAATCTGGAGAGTGGGAAGTTTAGAGAAATTTGGAGAGAATTTCTCTGGAGAATGGGATGTCCAGAGAAATTTGGAGAAAATTTCTCTGGAGAGTGGGATATCTAGAGAAATTTCAAGAGAATTTCTCTAGGCCACTGTAATGGTGAATTTCTCTAGTTTGAACCAGAATATCTAGCATTGTATACACCTTAGAACCATACAAAGCCTACAAACATAATGACTCTTGTACTTAGCTTATAGAAACCATATATTGTAATAAGCAGGGCACATTTGGCTGCTATAGATTCTTCTTTCCAAAACATGTATGGGAACTCACTGAAAAAGGTAATTTGTTCTTAATGTCGTCACCGTCTCTTTTTATCGGAAATTCTTGTTATGATTTTTACCAAATTGAGATAATTATAGGCTGTAACGAATGAAACTTCAGGGGAATTTGAGCTTGCCCTTTTGACAATCGTATAATGTGCACATTATCCTGCAAAGTACTTTGCAAAGGGATTCATCCAATCTTAAGTTTTTGTTTTCTAATTAATGTAATTAGGACTTCTTAGGATGCATATATATTTGGCTGTATGTAATAGTTTTGAGGACTAGACTATCATTTGTGTCCTGAACAACTGATTTTTGAGATATTGACTTGGGATTGTGACTTCCCAATTTCTTTGTTCTTCAACAATACTTCTATGCAATGCCAATAGTGGATAATGTTTTCTCAATTTCTTTGGTTTGAACAGAATTTCTCTGGAACCAAAATTTTTCTGGAGAGAATTTCTCTGGTTTGGACAAAGTTTCTCTAGAACCAGAATTTCTCTGGTTTGGACAGAATTTCTCTGGTTTGAACAGAATTTCTCTAGAGAAAATTTTTCTAGAACCAGAATTTCTCTGTGGAAGTCCAGAGAAATTCTCTGGATCGAATTTTCTTTGGATTGATTCGAAAGACCTCAGACATTATGAAAATATTGAATGTCCTTTATGTTATAAAATCTTAATATTAGAGACCCTAAAAAAAATTCCCCCAAAAAATAAACCTTGAGTTTTTAATTTTGTCATCCTAATCACTAAACCAAACCAACTCTTAAGTCCCATCAAATGGGGTCAATTTTAACCCTAATCTCTTGATTTATTTTTAATCTAAACCAATTTCCTATTTTCATTAAAAACAAAATGGCAGAAAATGATATTTTAATCATTTAATTCAATGAAAAATGATGCTTTAGATATTTTTCATACATCTATATTGAATATAATGACTAAAATATATTTTTTGTCAATTTAATTTAATGAAAATAGGTAAATGATTAAATTGACAAAATAAAAAATTTATTTTATTATGAGGTTGAAATCTTAGAGTTGTTTTTTATAATTTCCCCCAAAAATAATAATTTATGGGTAAAATATTAGGCCAAATGTGTTGATTGACTTCAGAGTCAAGTCCGCTCTTTATTTTCTCGAGAGTTAGATTTATATAAGTGAATTACATGCCATGGTGCCTTCCCTCCAAGTTCCTTGTAAAGACTTAGCAGTAGCTGTCATTCAAGTCTTTGATTGAAAAAGATGGCTTGGTTGCATAATTTTCCTGGCTTGGCTTGCTGGTCTTTGACGCTACACTAGCGGTCACCATTAACTGTCGCGGTACCAGATGACGTGCCAATCGGCTCTTCTTCCGTCGTCTTCTCTCTCCTCGTCTTCGTTTTTTCAGAGTTGTCTGCTTCTCTCTTTGTATTAGGACTGGGCAACTATCCATCCAACCCCCCAAATCAAATAGTCTGAACCAATTCATCCCATAATAGACAATTTCGATGGTCCAACCAAATGAATGCGGATGTATATTTTTGAATATGCCTAAATTAAGATAGATAGCGGATGCGAGGCCAGTCAAGTCCACCCAATCTACCAACACCTCTAAGAAAATAAAATTGTACTTTATGATTTGTGTATTAAAAAATACATTTCATTTAATAATTATATTAGTTACGTATGAAATATGAAAATTAGACTTTTATTTTTATTATAAAAAAAATTACACCCAAATAAGGCTCAAAATAATAAAGGTTCTCTAAGAATTTTTTATTTTTTATTTTTGTTGTCGTGCTTTTTGTCAGAGTATGAAAAAAATTCTAAGATTTGAGTCTTGTAATAAAATAAACTTTGAATTTTTAATTTTGTGAATTTTAACCCTAATCACCAAAACAAATCAAGCCTTAATCAAATAGAGTCAATTTTAACCCTAATCTTTTCATTTATCTTCAATCTAAACCAATTCCGTATTTTCGTTAAAAAAAAAATGGCAGAAAATGATATTTTAATTATTCAATTCAATGAAAAATGATACTTTAGACATTTTTCATACATCTACATTGAATATAATGACTAACAAGCAATACTAGGCATCATGAAAATTTTTTCATAAAAATAATCATGAAAGTTTTGTGATCCTTAGATTACACTTAGAATAAAGCACCACACATTAATCAAGATAATCCAAAGATCATAAATTTTTCATGAAAAAATTTTCATGATCCCTAACTTTTCCCATAACAGAAATATATGTTTATGCCAATTTAATTTAACAAAAATAGCAAATGGTTTAAATTAAAAATAAATTAAAAGATTAAAATTTAAATTGATCAAATTAAAAATTAAAAATTTATTTTGTTATAAGGTTCAAATCCTAGATTTTTTTTTTTTTTATAATTCCCCCAAAATAATAATTTATGGGTAAAATAGTAGGCCAAATGTGATGATTGACTTCAGAGTCAAGTCCGCTCTTTATTTTCTCAATGGTTAGATTTATAAAAGTGAATTACAAGCCATGGGGCCTTCCCTCCAAGTTTCTTGTAAAGACTTGGCAGTAGTTGTCATTCAAGTCTTTGATTGAAAAAGATGGCTTGGTTGCATAATTTCCATGGCTTGGCTTGTTGGTCTTTGACGTTACACTAGCGGTTACCCTTAATGCATGGTTGGGACCTACTTTAATTTTACATTAAAATTATCATAAAATTATTTTTTCTAACAACCAACTCATCAACCTCAAGGTCAAGCCCAAGATCAATAACCCCCACAATGGGGGATAAATAAGTCATCACCACAAAAGTATCAAACTCTTCTCCTTGATAGTTGAATCTAAAATTTCACACCACAAGATCTTTTTTTTTTTTCAACTTTTGATTTGGTGAAGTGACAATATATGAGATGTATATATGTGAGAGAAAGGATAAAATAAAAAGCGTAACAGATGATCCATACCCGAGTGGCTTTAAAAATGTAAATGCAATTGTTTCTTAATGAAATTGGAAATCTTCCTTAGCAATCTTGTCAAGTGAGTCTAAGGCTATTTTCGGAATTAAATTAAAAGTTAGTTTTTAAATTTTTTTAATTTTCTTTTTTTTAAAAAAAAGTGTAAAATAGTAAAGAGGTAATACGATCTAAAAAAGTCAAAATATTAAAAAGCTGACTTTTAGCTGAGTTCTCATAACAGGCCAAGTCAATGGAAAAAAGAAACTATTTAGGTCTATTTTGGTAAATAAGAAAAATGTGAGCTTATTAATTTATTAACTTATTTGGGTTGTATCACCACTCTATTTTTTTACATGTTTTTCTAAAAGCAGTCCAAAAAAAAAAAAGTAAAAAAAAAATTGTTTTTTTAGTTTTGGAAGACCCATAAGACATTATTTATGCACTGTTCCAAACAGGATAGATCTATAAATATATTTTTTTGAGTTAATTTTACTATTAATGTATATGTAACCATCCAAAAAATAAGAAAAAGCTAAAAAAAAAAAAAAAATTCTAAGATTTGAGTCTTGTAATAAAATAAACTTTGAATTTTTAATTTTGTGAATTTTAACCCTAATCACCAAAACAAATCAAGCCTTAATCAGATAGAGTCAATTTTAACCCTAATCTTTTCATTTATCTTCAATCTAAACCAATTCCGTATTTTCGTTAAAAAAAAAATGGCAGAAAATGATATTTTAATTATTCAATTCAATGAAAAATGATACTTTAGACAATTTTCATACATCTACATTGAATATAATGACTAACAAGCAATACTAGGCATCATGAAAATTTTTCCATAAAAATAATCATGAAAGTTTTGTGATCCTTAGATTACACTTAGAATAAAGCACCACACACTAATCAAGGTAATCCAAGGATCATAAATTTTTCATGATCATTTTCATGATCCTTAACTTTTCCCATAACAAAAATATATGTTTATGTCAATTTAATTTAACAAAAATAGCAAATGGTTTAAATTAAAAGATTAAAATTTAAATTGATCAAATTAAAAATTAAAAATTTATTTTGTTATAAGGTTCAAATCCTGGATTTATTTTTTATTTTTTATAATTCCCCCAAAATAATAATTTATGGGTAAAATATTAGCCCAAATGTGATGATTGACTTCAGAGTCAAGTCCGCTCTTTATTTTCTCGATGGTTAGATTTATAAAAGTGAATTACAAGCCATGGGGCCTTCCCTCCAAGTTTCTTGTAAAGACTTGGCAGTAGTTGTCATTCAAGTCTTTGATTGAAAAAGATGGCTTGGTTGCATAAGTTCCGTGGCTTGGCTTGCTGGTCTTTGACGCTACACTAGTGGTCACCCTTAACTGTCGCGGTGCCAGATGACGTGCCAATCGGCTCTTCTTCCGTCGTCTTCTCTCTCCTCGTCTTCGTTTTTATAGAGTTGTCTGCTTCTCTCTTTCTATTAGGACTGGCAACTGTCCATCTGACCACCAAAATCAAATAGTCCGAACCAATTCACCATATATTAGATGGTTTCGATCGATCAATCAAACGGATGTGGATGTATTTTTTTCAATCTACCTAAATTAGGACACATGGAGGATGCAAGACCAGTCGATCCCACCCAATCTGTCAACTCCTCTAAAAAAGTAAAATTATACTTTATGATTTGTATATTAAAAAATAAATTCCATTTAATAATTATATTAGTTACTTATGAAATATGAAAATTAGACTTTTATTTTTATTATAAAAAAAATTACGCCCAAATAAGGCTCAAAATAATAAAGGCTCTCTAAGAATTTTTTATTTTTATTTTTGTTGTCGTGCTTTTTGTCAGAGAATGGTTGTAAAGGAAATTTTGGGCCCAACCGATGAGATGTTCACTGAAGCACTGAGTTTGAAGCAATGGGTGAATGCTTCACTTCCGGACCGAGTAATGGAAGCTGTGGATGGTGGTTTGTTGAGAACAGAAGATGGTAGGGATGTGATTGCCTATAAAGATTCTCTTTTAGCCATTATGGAAATAGGTGTAGAGTGTTCTCCAGAATTGGCTGAATGGAGGACTGACATATAGGATGTGGTGATCCAGCTAAACAAGATCAAATTGCAGCTTCTTCACAGTGGATATGCTTGTTTTCTGTATGCTCTCGCTGTCATGTGCAACTCCGAAAATGGTTGTGTTTAATTTGACCATGAGATCGTCTGTTTGCGTTGTTTTAAAACATTTACAATCATTGATTATGCTTCCAAATTCTCGTACTTTAAAATCTTCAAATAATCTAACAATTTTGAATATTGTTCCTCATATACCATGTAGGAGTGTTTAGTAAATTTAATTGTGAGTATCTGAATGAAACGTATATTAGTCTTAGCTTCCGTTTGGGAAGTGGGCTGGCTCTTTGGCTTTTTGGGTTTTTTGGCTATATGAGCCTGGGCTCAAAAGCTTGGTTTGGGAAGGGCTCTTGGCTTTTTGGCTTTTTTGACTTTTTTTGTGAGAGAAGAATGTAATGATTATGGGGTTGGATGTGATGTTTTGTCTGTTGTGGCTCATGAGCCTATTTTGTTTTTTGTGGCTCATGAGCCCAATGAGCCCTTGCCAAACGGAGGCTTAAAATCTTATTTTCTATACTTCTTAATCGTATTTTCTATACATGATACCTCTTAATTGAAATAATATTAAAATATGTAGTTAATTTTTTTATTAAACGAGTTATCCGTATCAATTTTGTGTTGTGCAAATTTGACACTAATTAAACTTGCTTAATATTGATGATAATATTGGATCATATTATATACATATTTGTATAGAAAACTAATCATCTTAATTACTAATTTCATGTACAACTCGAGTTGTGCTATTGTGTTATTTAAAAAAATATTCACCCTTAATTTGGCAAACTTATAAAGATAAAAATCTTTTTTGAGACGCAAGTTTTCTTTTAATTAGCTCAAGAATGAGTAATTAGACTTAATTAAATCAACATAAGGTGATACATAATATAATAAATAAAACATAAGAAAAATTTATTCATAAATCCAATATGGGAGAATGTTGATCCATTTAATCCTAAGAATTTTCTTAGGAACCAATTAGTCCATTTTGTTTTGGAAAGTTGTATTTATTTGATTTGGTGCCATTAGAATTTAAGTGAATGCTTTTTTATGATTCATTTTTTTAATTTTCTGATTCATTTTTCGATGGGAATGAAAATGTGAGGTGTGGAAGATTCTTTTTGAAGTAATTGGTGGTTGAAGTATTGGTTGTCGAGAGTAGCAATCTACATTTTTGTTAGTGATTTTTTGGTATTACATTAGAGTGTTTCATTAAAGCGTTAAGTTTGGAAAAAGTATACTAAGGAGTTTTTTGTGTTATATTGATTAGAGTGTTATGTTTGAAAAACAAATACACTAATTTTTTTTTTTGGAATGTTACGCTGTTATGTTTGAGAAAAGTGCATTAAAGAATTTTTTAGTGTGTACATTACAATGTTACGGTTGGAAGAAGTGCACTAAAGAGTTTTTGTGTGTGATATTGATTGGAATGTTATATTTGGAAAAAAAAAAAAGTACACTAAGGAGTGTTTTTAGAATGTTACGTTGTTACGTTTGAGAAAAGTATACTAAGAAATTTTTTAGTATGTTAAATTGATTAGAGTGTTACATTTGAAAAAAGTACATTAAGGAGTTTTTTAGTATATTACATTGGAGTATTACGTTTGGAAAAAATACACTAAGAAATTTTTGTGTGTTAGAATGTTTGGGAAAAATACACTAAGAAATCTACATTTTTGTAAGTTTTTTATAATGTTACGTTTAGGAAAAATATAGTAAAGAAGTTTTTTAACGCATTACATTGGAGTGTTACGTTTAGAAAAAGTATATTAAGGAGTTTTTTAGTGTGTTACATTTGAATATTACGTTTGAGAAAATACATTAAGAAGTTTTTGTAAAATCTAGTATTATTGAAAGGGCCTGGCTTTGGTCCAGTCCTTAATCGGACTGGACGGTGCTGTTGGGCCCGTGGGGGCCCACCATGGGTTCTGTTTTGAAAATCTGAACCGTCAATGTGTAGAACTCGTCGAGTACTATATGCCTGTGAAAAATCACGTTGATCGGATATCGATAGCTATGTGATCAAATCAGTTTTGTATAAAAAAAAATGGACGGTGAATAAATTAACGATTGATAAAAAACTGATTTGATCACATAGCTATCGATATCCGATCAACGTGATTTTTCACAACCATATAGTACTTGACGATTTCTACACATTGAACGGTTCAGATTTTCAAAACGAGGCCCGTGGTGGGCCCCCATGGGCCCAACAGCACCGTCCAGTCCGATTAAGGACTGGACCAAAGCCAGAGCCTTATTGAAAAATCCTTTCGAAAATCTAGATACATCCCATGTTAATGTGGTTATTGATTTAGCCAATTCAATACAAATATTATGCACCATGATCACTATAAAGAGAGAGTACGAAAAAATCAATCCACGATACAAGATATTTTTTACGTGGAAAAATAGAATTGGAATCCACCAACTTGTGATAAAAAACCACTGCAACAAAATACATCTTTGGCGACTAAAATTGGCGACTAAAACAAATTTAGTCGCCAAAAGTTTTGGCATTGGCGACTAAAACTTTTTTTTGGTCGCCAAAAGTATAATATTTAGCTACTAAATTTTTTTAGTCGGGGTATATTGATTATTGGCGACTAAAAAATAATATAGTTGCTAAAAATACTAGAATTGGCGACAAAAAAAAATTTTAGTCGCCGTATTTTGAGTTTTGGCTACTAAAATATTTAGCCGCCGAATGTAAAATTAAAAATTTATTTTTTATCTTTGGCGACAAAAAGTTTAGTCGCCAAAACATATTTTCAGCGACCAAAAATTAGTTTAGTCGCCGTATATTAGGTATTGGCTACTAAAATATTTAGTCGCCAAATGTAAAATAAAAAAAAAAAAAAAACTATCTTTGGCGACCAAAAGTTTTGTCGCCAAAACAAATTTTCAGCGACCAAAAATTAGTTTAGTTGCCAAAATATAAAAAATTGGAGGGAGACATTTCTAATTTAAATTTGAGGGATTTATAACAGTAATCGGCGACTAAAAAATTTAGTCGCTAATGGTGTTATATATATATATATATATATTTGTTTTCCAAAATTTTACCAGCGCCTCTGTCTCTCTCTCTCTTCAGCGTCTCTCTATCTCTTCGGTGTTCCTCTCCCTTCCCTCGTGGTCGCCGGGAACTGGAGCATCGATTCCTACTCCTTTTGTCACCATCACCTGAGATCCATGATGAGTTCATGAACACCGATTCGGAGCCAAGATCCAGAACAACTCCGAGCCAAGATCGAAGATCTCAACTCCAAAGTCTCCTTCTACTATTGAAGAAAGAGAGAGAGAGAGAGAGAGACTAGTTGAAGTTGAAAATCAAAGACTCATCTACAAAACCCAACTTTTTAAACTTCAAATCCACTCTTTTGCCTCCTCCACCAGGTAAAAATTCACTTTTTTTCTATGTATCTTTGTTTCTTTTCTCTAATTCTCTTAGTATTTCCACGAATTTCAATGCTAACATGTCTTTTTTGTTTACTTTTCTTTCATTTTTGTTTTGTATAGTTCGCAATTGAAGCAATTATTAGCTTTGAAATAGTTAATAAAGTACTCAAGCATTTGAATATAGGTTGAGAAATAAGAATTAAGTTTTGATGGATTTTGTGCTGTTGAAGAATGGAATATATGTTGCGCCAAAGATGTTTGACAAATTGCCTGACCCAGTTTTGAACTTTTAAAGATTCAACAGGAATTAGTTCTTTTTAATCTTTCTTTTCTTGGTTTGACATTTTGCCTGGGCGACCTTTTCTAATGTGTTAGGTTTTTATTCTTGGCAATCCCGTTTGACAAAACTCCTTTGAGTTGTAATTTTATTCACATTTTTATTTCAATGAGGTTATGAGTTGTTAGATGCGAATCCAACCCGAATTGAGCCTTGTAGAGAAGTTTGTGATGTTAATGCTTTCAAGATTGCCACTTTGCTGATTATGACGGGGGTCGAGCTGCCCGTCAGCTTGCGCCCGAAGCAAAATGCAAAATTGCATTCAAAGTTGGCTGTCCGCCCTTGCTCGCTCGAGCGAAGAAGTCCTCGCTTGAGCGAAGGATTGCGTCTATATAAAAACCTGAAAGAGTTCATTGTTCACTCGAGCGAAGGGTTCGTGGCTCGAGCGAAGGCACTAGTGGAAATCACACGAGTTAAGGTTCTCGCTTGAGCGAGAGAAGCTTCGCTCGAGCGAGCTTCAAAATCCGGATTTCTATAAGGAATTGGTTTTCTTCCAAAACTAGGATTACTTTGGATTTCTATAAGTAGTTGGTTTTCTCCCAAAACTTGACTTGACTCCTTCAGATCTTCTTTTTGGATATTAAGGTTTATATCTGGGGATATTTTGCTAGTTTCTTTGATGTTTAATTGAGTGTTCAACTTATGGTTTAAAAAGTATACATCAAAAGATTGTTTGTTTATTCTAAAAAGAGAAAGAGTTGTTCTTTGGTGGATTCTGAAGAATTCGAGCCTGAAACTTTGGTGGATTTTGGAGTGGCTCATCGTCAAGACAATTGCGAGGTGAAGACGAGGTTGGAAGAGGTACATAGGGGTTGGTTCAATTCGGGCGTGGATTCGCTAGGTAATTGAGAGTGTACCTATGTAATTCCTTTATATCTTCTTAGTGGATTGTTTTGTGGCTGTTGCCCGTGGTTTTTTTTTATCACAATTGGAGGTGTCCAATTGTGGTTTTTCCACGTAAAATCGTTGTGTCGATTTGTCTTGATTGTTTGATTGGGATAGTTATATACTATTTAAAATTGATACATAATCACAAACCAACATCTAGGGGATTTCTAGATTTTTCAATTGGTATCAGAGCGGGTCGCTCTATTTTTTTTGTTTTACAAGTCTTTTAGAGCGAGATCTTGTTTGATTTGTGATAATGGATACAATTCGTGAGGGGAATTCTATGGTTCGACCACCCCTATGTGACGGATCCAATTATTCTTTTTGGAAAGCTCGGATGAGATCGTTTTTAAAATCTATTGATGTAAAAGTTTGGCAATCTGTCATGTATGGGTGGACTGAACCAATGATTACCGTTGATGGACTAACTTTCCCCAAACCAATTGATAAGTGGGACACAATTGATTATCAAAATAGTAGCTAGAATAGTAAAGCTATCAATTCTCTTTTTTGTGCTGTCACACCTGAAGAGTTTAGTCGTATTTGCAATTGTGAAGTCGCAAAATAGGCTTGGGATATCTTGCAAACTATTCACAAGGGCACTCCTCCTGTTAAACGCTCAAAACTTCAAAGTCTTACGCCTAGTTTCGAAAACCTTTCAACGAAAGATGGTGAGACCTTTGATGAATTTTATGCAAAGTTGAGTGACATTGTTAATTCCAACTTCAATTTAGGTGAAAAAAATACCAGAATCCAAAGTTGTGGGAAAAATTTTGAGATCCTTGCCTGATCGGTTCCAACCAAAAGTTACGGCTATTGAGGAGGCTCAAGATGTTGACAACCTCAAGCTGGATCACTTGGTTGGAAATCTCCAAACTTATGAGGCACATAGGAATTTCAAAAAGAAACAAAAAGATGCTATTGCTTTTAGTAGTGATCATAGAGTTGGAGAGGATTCTGATGAGGATTGTGAGATAGATTTCAAGATTACGGCTGCTTTTGTTAAACAATTTAAAAAATCTTTTTTGAAAAAGAATCCTAATCTTTTGGAATCTACTCATACTCATAAATCTAAAGGCAAAGATAAACTTAAAATTAATTCTATAGCCAAGAATGAGAAAGGAAAGATACAAGGGAGATTTGAAAGAGTCCAATACTATGAATGCCAAGGATTTGGCCACTTTGCTTCAAAATGCCCCACTCGTTTGAAGAAGAAGAAAGCCCTCGCCATCACTTGGGATGATGAATCAGAATCTGATGAAGATGAAAGTGACAACGAAGATCAAGGCGAAGAGGGACATAAACAATTCCTTGCTTTCATGGCGGCTTCCGAAACTGAAGGACAAACAGAGTATCCGAAGAGGTCAGTTGAGAATGCCACTGATGATGAATCCTCGGAGAGTGATGATGAAGAGCTTGAGCAAGCTTATGAAAAGTTGTACAAGGAATCTCTTAACTTATCCAAACTGAATGACAAACTCACAACGAAACTCAAAGCATATGAAAGTGAGAATGTCAAACAAAAAGAGGAGATTTCCGAAGCTAGGATTGATTCCATCAAGATAGCTAATGATCGACAAGCTCTTTGTGCAAAACTCTTGACTTGTGAGACAGAGAGGAATGAGTTACAACAAATTTATGCAACATATGAAGAAAAAATTGAAACTCTCGATATGTCTCAAGTTGCTTTGGAAGAACTAATAATCAAGAAAGAGGAAGAACTCAAGTGTGCTATGGCTACCATTGGTCTTTGGAACAGAGGATCAAAGACTTTGGATAATATCATTGGGTCTCAACAAATTTGTTCTGACAAGAGTGGCATTGGCTTTGGTGGTAAGAAAGAGCAAAAACAGAGTGCTTCTACATCTCATGATACAAGAACTCAAGGAAAGGGAGAACAAAAAATTCAACATGAGGATGGACTTCTCAATCTTCCTAGAGTTGGTAAGGTCAAAAAAAGAAGGTACACTCTGTTTTTATTTGTCATTATTGTGGTATGTATGGTCATATTCGCCCTTATTATTATAAGTTGCATGTGAGAATGTATTTGCCTAGACCTAAAAATAGGAAGTTGGAAACCAAGTCGAGACGGGTTTTCATTGAAAGCAAAAGGAACCACAACGTCAAGACACCACCTAAAAACTGCAATTCTTACAACTTTGTTCATACTAAAGCGGTTTGGGTGAGAAAACTTGACTTGTGTTAATTTGTTTGTTTGTTTGTTTTTTTTTTTTTTTCAGTTTTGTTTTTGGGCTTCTGTGTGTGTGTTTTTTTCCCCTTTTTGAGTCATTTAATGTATGCATGTTCGTTTTCTGTCTTACTTTGTTTAGAAAAAGAAAAAAATAATAAAAAAAAAAACCAAAAAGATTTTCTTAGTATGGTTTTGCAAGCTTAAATTTTTTGAGATGTCCTTGGTGCATATTGCAATTGATAAGAATATCCATTACATGTTAATATGTGTGTGCTTTCTGTGGTCATTAATCATTTTGGAGTGTTTGTTTTTTGATTAGTATGTCTCATTCTGTACACACTCTTGGATTAGCAAATTTTGGAGTCTTCTGCCTTAGTGATCTTTTTTTTCTATGGACTTCTGGCATTGTATCTTTTGCTTTTCTAGAGGAATTGACCTATACTAGCATATCATGGGTGATGTTGAGTCTCTTAACCATTTTCCATCTTTTTGCATCTCCATGGCTTTCCTCTCTATTCTTTTGTAGTCCAGGCATGAGGAAAAGGCTACCTCAAAGTTACCAACCAGGCCATCCTTATTATATCCATGCTTCTGTGGTTTGGTTTCCATACTCTTGAGCGTGTCAGCCGCCAATGAGTGTGCAAAAGCAAGAAAAAATGTGCAAAAGAAAGAAAAAAATGTGCAAAAGAAAGAAAAGAAAAAAATGTGAAAAAAAATAAAAAAATAAAGGATTCATTGATTGAGGGGGAGCCTCCGCCTTTACTCACCAAATACCCCTTGATTCCTAGTGGTTTGACTTTTCTTAGTTGTGCTTAGATTCTCTTGTCGAAGGTCCAACCTTCAGATCACTACTAGGATTTGAATCTTGTGTTTGTCGAACTCCAAGAGTCACACACACACTTTTATCATGAGATCTATGCTTTTCACATAATGCATCACTTTCTTTTATGAGGAATCTTCTAGAGGCTGTGGACATTGTGTTTTCAAGTAATTGTGCTTTTTGGATAATCTTGTGTGTTTCAAGTTACAAATCTGAAATTCCTTGCTTGCTCCACCATATTATTTTTTGTCGTTTTTCTTCTTGTTCATTGTTTTTAGTGAGGGGGAGTTTGGTTTATCATTGCAAGAGTTTGTTAGCATGAACACTTTGTTTTGTTTGGTACGGGAGATTGGCTATAGTTGGTTTGCATGTTGCTTTGCATTGGCTTCTTTATTGTTTGACCTTCCTTTGTCAATTTGTGACAAAAAGGGGGAGATTGTTTCGTCGAGTGCATGTGTCTTAGTTCCATCTATTCAGTGCATGTGTCTTAGTTTCATCTATTCATGTTTTCCATCTCATGCTTCAAATGCTTCAAGATAATCTAGCCATATGTTTATTGCTTTTTCATATACTCTTGTGGGACTAATAGTTGTTTTGGAGATTGTGGCATTAATAACTATTTTGCAGATCATGACCTTGAGAAAGAATATGGCTTTTGTTGGCTGTAGTGGGTTGGGGTGTTTAGGATTTTATTTGTTAGGTGTGTTTTGTCACGGCATTGCCAAAGGGGGAGATTGTTAGGTTTTTATTATTGGCAATCCCATTTGACAAAACTCCTTTGAGTTGTAATTTTATTCGCATTTTTATTTCAGTGAGGCTATGAGTTGTTAGATGCGAATCCAACCCGAATTGAGCCTTGCAGAGAAGTTTGTGATATTAATGCTTTCAAGATTGCCACTTCGCTGATTATGACGGGGGTCGAGCTGCTGGTCAGCTCACGCTCGAAGCAAAATGCAAAATTGCATTCAAAGTTGGCTGTCCGCCCTTGCTCGCTTGAGCGAAGAAGTCCTCGCTCGAGCGAAGGATTGCGTCTATACGAAAACCTGAAAGAGTTCATTGTTCGCTCGAGCGAAGGGTTCGTGGCTCGAGCAAAGGCACTAGTGGACATCACGCGAGTTAAGGTTCTCGCTCGAGCGAGAGAAGCTTCGCTTGAGCGAGCTTCAAAATCCGGATTTCTATAAGGAATTGGTTTCTTCCAAAACTAGGATTACTTTGGATTTCTATAAGTAGTTGGTTTTCTCCCAAAACTTGACTTGACTCCTTCAGATCTTCTTTTTGGATATTAAGGTTTATATCTGGGGATATTTTGCTGGTTTTCTTTGATGTTTAATTGAGTGTTCAACTTATGGTTTAAAAAGTATATATCAAAAGATTGTTTGTTTATTCTAAAAAGAGAAAGAGTTGTTCTTCGGTGGATTCTGAAGAATTCGAGCTTGAAGCTTTGGTGGATTCTGGAGTGGCTCATCGTCAAGACAATTCTGAAGTGAAGACGGGGTTGGAAGAGGCACATCAGGGTTGGTTCAATTCGGGCGTGGATTCGCTAGGTAATTGAGAGTATACCTATGTAATTCCTTTATATCTTCTTAGTGGATTGTTTTGTGACTATTGCCCGTGATTTTTTTTATCACAATTGGAGGTGTCCAATTGTGGTTTTTCTACGTAAAATCATTGTGTCAATTTGCCTTGATTGTTTGATTGGGATAGTTATATACTGTTTAAAATTAATACATAATCACAAATCAACATCTAGGGGATTTCTAGATTTTTCATAATGAATTAGTGAATTTGAAGTGTTAGGTTTATTGTTCAAAGCTCACTCAAAACATATGATTATTCAAGTTCATCCTCCTTGCAAACAACTGGGTTGCTCATTTTTCAATCCCATTATCTACTTCCTGTGTCAAGAAGTCATTCTGCATTATAACATTTTTTAACATACTTAAATGAGGATCCATCAATAATACTTATTTGGGCAATGGAAAGGCTTCTGTTGATATTGTAACTTCACTTGTCTATGATGAGGATTAGCTCAAAGTTAGGGATAGGGAAGACACAGATGGGTCAGTGAAGTGGTTTGTAGCTTTTTGTGTTCGATAAAGTTTTGTTTCAATGAATGTCATTTTGTTAGGAGCCAAAATGCTTGTATACAGAGTAGTTCTTTCTTTTTTTTTTTGGTTAGATCCTTGTTGCAAAATTCATACCATTCCAAGAACTAAGATTTAAGGTACAAATCTATGGTCTTTTGTAACTTGTGTTCTTTCCACTGGGTATTTTGGCAACTAGGACCTATTACATTGACTATACTTTGACTTCTCCCAAACTCATTTACTAATGCACTCTAGAAATGTTGCACAGTAATCTGAAGAAAGTAATTTTGCTTTGCTAAAAGATAGAGAAAGGAGTCTTTATCTTTTTTAACAAAAAAAATGCAGGAAGAAGAAGTAAACAGATGCAAGATTCAGGAATGGTACCCAAAATTTAAATCAGTCTCTACCAAAACCTTGATTCATGAACTTCCAAAATCCTTTATTAAGTATCTTCTTAATGATTCTGGGCCCTTCCTTCTTCCTCTTTCCATATCAAATGAAGATGCCCTATCCAATAGAGTCCATAAACCTGAAGATGAAGAAGATTATGTTGTATCAGAAGGATCTAGAGACGATGGTTATGATCACTTTGCTATAATCTTGGGTGAAAAGTGATAGATCAATTTCAGTGATCCTATTGTAATTTTGTGTGATGATCACTTTGCTATAATCTTGGGTTTGCTAGTTGATGGTTATGAAAAGTGATAGATCAATTTCAGTGATCCTGTCTATGTTGCAGATTTTATGTTTATTTGTCATTGTCAGCATGATAGAATCAGATCTAACCTCTCAATAGAAGGAAGATATGTATGTATAGGGTTCTACATTGTGTTGCAAGAATGTGTTTGTTCAGATGGATTAAAAGTTATTAGAATTCTAGAAAATTTGGGTTAAAAAAAGTTTATGCTTGATTGAATTAGCTAGTGTTTCACATCAAGACCAGTAATTGAAAACTTGGAAACTTGATTTTATTTTGGTTGATTGCATTAATGAATAATTCACACAGATCATCTCAAACATCCAATAAACTCTTTTCAGTTCCAGTATAATCCATATCCTTGGATAATCCAAATCCTCTAAAGTTACGTATTGCTGTATTTTATAGAGTAAATTATCTATTGGTTTAGATAACAATTTACACTACAATTCATTATAAGTGTATATACCTATGTATTTATTTCTTCATTTCCAATCTTAAGCTTATCCCGTGCCCAATTATTAACCAATAAAAAACTTACTTTGTAAGTTACTGCACAAATTAACCATAGAAGAGTCAGACTCCTCGGATGGGGTACTTACTAGATCAACTTGTAAGCAAGGTTCAAAAGAGTAGTAGTTAATTAATGCCATTAAGGAGGAAGCTCATCTAATGGATATACAAATCCAGTTAGGCTCTACAAAAATGTTTTGGGCAGCAATCTTTGCATTTACTTGATTTTTACTAGAATACTCACTGATAGTACAGCTGATGTACTTCATGCAGCAAGACAATTACTAGGAGGGAATTATTTCGGTGTTTTGGATGAGGAATTCTGATATCTATTCGAGTGTTTTCTGTATCCTGTTTGTGCTAAATCTTGTGGTATTTTTCAAATGAAAGAACATAATTCTTTGGCCAACAATGACATTAGTTTCTGCATTTGTTTTTTTTATCAAAATTCTTGTTTTCTCTTCTGAATTCTAATATTGTTTGAAACTTGTGATTGATAATGGGATATTGGTCAGGACTTGGTGCGCACATCAAAAATCAATGACTTGCTTGACATTTTCCAGCGATCATTCATTTCTTATTTCTGGTTCAGAAGATGGCATGATCATTATTTGGCCTATGATCGAGTAAAAAAAGTGAATCTTCGTTTCTTCAACAATTTAATGTTTGTATTTGAATGTCGTTTAGTTTTATTTTTCAGGAAAAATAAATAACTGACTTTGTAATCACATTGTTTGGTGGAAGTTTGGTAGATGAGACAGATTGTTGGACTGTGGCTTTAAAACTAAATTTTTCGTTGGAGCTTTCATCCTCTATAACGGGCCTATTAACTGCATCAAGTGGCTCAAGTTTAATTTTTTTATCAAGCTCTCTCGATGGCACATGCAAGGTTACTTAATTATGTTAAATGTTTCATAATAATATCTTTCTAGCATGAGTATTTTTGTTTCTCGAAATGACTTATTTTCGTATTGTAGGTATGTGACCTTGTTACTGGAAGACTTTTACAAACTCGAGCTTTTCCACTACCAATTACTACAATAGTTGTTGATCCAACAAAGATGAAGTTATTTTCTGGTGGTATAGATTACTAGTGGATATTTCTTTTTGTATACGGAGGACATCATTTTTGTATGATTATCTGTTTGTATGGAATTATTATTTTGGGTTGGATTATATTGGTTTGTATAGAATTTGATGTTACAAGACCAAATTTTTGGATGGTTGAAAGTGAAATAGAAATAGACATATGTATTGTTTTGTTTATATACAGGGTGCAGGTTGCACAAAATAAATACAGGTTGTGCATAAATTAATAGTAATAATAATAAAAAAAAAAATAACACTAAATAAAGTTTTTGGTGACTAAATGTTTAGTAGCCAAAAAAACAAAATAAAACTTGTTGGCTACTAAAAATTTAGTAGCCAAAAACAAACCAAAGATTTTTTGGCGACTAAAAATTTAGTAGTAAAAAATATATGAGACTTTAGGCGACTAAATAGTTTAGTAGCTAAAAAAAAATACGAAAATTAATTTTTTTTGGCGACTAAATATTTAGTAGCTAATAATAAATGATACTTTGGGCAACTAAAAGTTTTAGTCGCTGAAAATGAAAATTAATTTTATTTGAAAACTTTTGGCGACTAAATATTTAGTTGCCAATTTATGACTTTTGGCTACTAAAAAATATTTAGTCGCCAATACCTCGTACTTTTCCCTACTAAGACATTAGTAGCCATTTATAGGACTTTTGGCGACTAAATTTTTTTAGTCGCCAAAACCATCCCCGACCGTTTTCCCGCGGCAAATCTAGCGATCAAAATATTTAGTCGGGAAAAGGCTTCGGCGACTAAAAACCTTACTTTTGGCGACTAAAACTTTAGTCGCCGAAAGTGTATTTTTTTGTAGTGAACCACGGGCCCTCGGCTAGACGAATAATCCACTATGCGAGAGAGGTAATACAAGAGATATCTTACAAAGATCAATCCAAGCACACGAGTCCACTCACTGGCACACGACTTCGCTTAATCTACAGGTACCTTTGCAATCTCCACTTGATATCAGCTACGGTTGTCAAATCGCCATGACGCCAATGATTCTGGAATCCACCGAAATCTACAATCTTGGAATCCACCAAGAAGGTTGTCAAATCACCACAATGCCAATGACTCCAGAATCCACCGAAGCCTATAATCTTGGAATCTATCAAGAAGGTTCACTAATGGGAAGGTGTGGTGAACTTACAAAGCTTGATGATGAACTTGAAGTTCTTATAGCTAATGTATCATCAAGCAAGTGAGAGCACTACACACTACAAGTTCACTCTAAAAAATAAACTCAATAAAATCTATTTTACAAAATATACTCTCTCAAAATATATTTATCTAAAAATAAACTCTCTCTAAGTTTGGAAATATTGAGCACTCTAAAGAATTAGAAAATAAGCTAGGAGAGATACCAAAGTGGTCTTGGAGAGATGCCTCAACGAATGAGCAAAGGGTCCTTTAAATAGACCTGAGGCAGGGCAAGTTCGCGGGCGTTGATATGTTAATTGTGGGTTATAGAGAAAAGTATTGAGAGTGTCTCTTTCGGAGGCTGCACATCACGGGCGGGAATCAATTGGTCATGGGTGCGATTAACTTGATCACGAGTGCAAGTGGTTAGGTCGTGGGCGCGATGGCAAGGGCTTCGCATCGCGGGCGCGACCTAGGCATATTCCAGCAGCTTTTTCTTTGAGTTTTAAGGCATGATTTCTTGCAGGCTTTTGATAGATACCCTCGACAGATAGCTTTCTTTTAGGTTGGAAAATGTCAACAATCTCTCATGCTTGTCCTCCAAAAAATATTACACAAGTTGGCTTAACAAAAAGACCCAAAACATTATCCAATTTCTTTTGACAAGTTTGCCAACAAATCTTTGTCCTAACAAGCCCAACTCTTTTTCAAGCCACCAAAACTAAAACTTTTCATTTTACAAAACCAAGAAGATAAAAAACCAACTAAGAAACAATTTTGTCAACTTTGTCTCAGTATTTGCCAAAATAAATCACATGGAACAAAGATTAGCATTAAAATTCCGAACAGCTTTTGTGTGTTATATTAATTGGAGTGTTACATTTGAAAAAAATAAAATAAATAATTTTTTTAGTATGTTATATTGGAGTGTTACATTTTTAAAGTGTTACGTTTGGAAAAAGTACAGTAAATTTTGTTTTAGTGTGTTACATTAGAAATAGTGCACTAGGGATTTTTTTGTGTGTGTGTGTGTGTGTGTGTTGAAATGTTACGTTTAGTAATTTCAACAATGCTAGGTAACCTGAAAAAACATGGCTCGAATGGCTCGAAACACCCAAAACGACGTCGTTTTGACACATTCGAGCCATTTGAGCCACAGAAATTCAGGCCACCAAACATTTTCCTAGTAATTTTAACATTATGAGAAAACCCACATTTTGGCCATTTATGTAATTGATACTAGAATGGGACCTTCGTATCCATAAGAAAAAGGAAAGGACCAAAGAGTTCATAAGATCACTATTTAAGATTTATTGATACATCACCCAAAATATAATACGTAATTGTATTCATCATAACATTATTATTTCATTGATAGTTCCATCAAACTATCTATATGCTTCGTCGACTTTATTTCTTGTTGATGCAATTCTTGTTCCTTCAATTGATATTAGCGCTCAGTGGAAGACTGGGAAGCTGCTGTAAAGTTGTATATTTCTTATTGGTTGGAACTGGTAACTACTTCATATGGTTCACCCCTAGATGCCACAAAAATATTTTGGCCTGTAGCCCTTCCTTGTAAAAGTCACTTTAAAGTAGCAGTTAAGATGAGAGCCTTGAAAGTTGTAATTGTTAAAATAGCTTATGGGGTTTTGTGCAATTTTTTTTGGCAAATCACCTCTTTTAAATGTTGTTCATCTCGCAATGATGAGAGCTACTCTTTAAGTTTAAGTAATTTGACTTCTTCTTGACCATTTTGATTTCAATTGATGTATTTAAAGTCTGAACATAAATTGTTTCTATTCTTGGGTCTGCAATGCATTGTTTCTTATTTTTAATTTGTTTCCAAGCTTAGTTTATTTATTATTTTAATAAACATCAATTATTAGTTCTTAATAATTGTTTATGACAGGTATTTTTTTAGTTCAATCATATAAAACTAGCACAATTTAAAAATAAAAATAAAAAGGCTATGGCGGCGTTTTTTAAACGTCACTATATCCTAACCCCAGCGGCTAGATTTTTAAAATGTATAAATGTCTATGACGGCGTTTTTCAAACGTCGCTAAAATATCGCGTGACATCATCTTACCGTTATGTAGAACTTTTAGCGGCGTTTTTAGAAAAAGCCGCTTATAGTAATATAGCGACATTTCTAAAGCGCCATAAGATTATAACAACAGCCGTGTCTTCGGCGTTTGGTGCTAAACGTCACAAAAGGATTTGACAATGTTTTGAAGAGCTATAGTGGCGTTTTTTAAACGCCTCTAAAACGCCTATTTCCAGTAGTGATTGATACATCACCCAAAATAAAATACGTAATTGTATTCATCATAACATTATTATTTGATTGATAGTTCCATCAAACTATCTATATGCTTTGTAGACTTTATTAAATTGTTTTGATTGTGTGTTGTATTGTGTGGAAACCCTTATCTCGAATGGGGAGTGGGGAGTGTAGGGGCGGAGCCACCTAACGCCTAGGACGGTCACGTGCCCCTTCTAAACTTTCAATATTTATACTGTTACTCATGTAGATAAACATTATGTATTAGGTATCTTTTATAAAATTATAATAGTGACCCTCCTTAAATTATGTAAAACGTTTTGCTTTTTAAAATTTTTAAAAATTCTCTATTTTATTATTTTGATTATTCTCGTACACTTTTAATTGATAGGACAAGGTAAGAATTGAATCAATTGATAATTCATTTCTTATTATAGGATTTGTTTAGTTGCTTATTTCTCCTCATTGTGGAGCACTTTTTTTTTTTTTTTTTTTTTTTTTTTTTTTTTTTTTTTTTTGAGTTGATAGGATTGAACTTATTGATTATTTGGTTAATGAAATTTAGCTATTGATTGTGGATTTATAAGTCACCTTAATGTAAATATAAGGATAATTGTAATAAAAATAAAAATAAAAATAAAAATGTATAAGTTTAATAATATCTCATTGTTACTTGTTATGGGAGAAGAAAACAAAACTAATGTGGTGATTAATGTGTGCCCCTTCTACATTGAATTTCTGACTCCAGTGAGGGAGTGTATGATGAAGACTGTGAAGTCTAGGCCACCTCTTAATTTCCTTAATAATAGAGTTAGATGGATGCCTGACCCACCTCTTAATTTCCTTAATAATAGAGTTTAGATGCCTGACATCATCAAAAACATATATAACCCTATTTTTTAAATTTAATGATGTATAAATAAAATAATTAGTTAATAATTAAAGAAAATATGAACAAGAGAAATAGCACATGAGAGTGATTGGTTAATTGATTATTAGATTTGAAAAGTGAGTCAAATTTTTTTATTTAAATAACAACAACGTTATATATAATATTATTTCTTATTAATAAATGCGTATGAAATTCATTTATTTAGAAAAAGAAATAAAGAAATAAGTTGTATCGTAGGAATTTGAAAATAAAAAATATAAATAAAAAATAATAGGTTACATATTTCAAGAACCGAAGTAGAAAATTAAAATATTGTAGACTATAGTATAACAAGTAGCATTTTTTATGAGCATTAGTATAGTTAACCGCAAATAATTAAGTATACTTATTGTCCTTATATTTTTACTTGTTTGGGGTGTCCTAAATAAGTGTATTTTTTGTCTTTTTGGATTAAAAAATGAGGAAAAAAATATAGATGTTTGGATTAACTTTTTGACTTTTATAGAAAAATGTGTATTAAAAAATTGTATAAATCAGTGCATAGGGAAAAATTAAGATTGTGAGTTGTACAGCCATAATTTTTGACTTTTGGTGAATAGTGATAACTTTTTAACTTTTTGAATAACTTTTTGACTTTTTGACAACTTGCCAAACTTTTCTACTTTCAACCATGCAAACATGGGCCAAGTTTATTTATTATGTTGTGGTAACGTTAAGATTATTTAAAAGGGTTTTTAGTTTAAGATTTTTATATTAAAATTTTATAAGATAAACGATACTCAACATTTTAATAATAGTTGGGGACCTTCAATATTTTCATAGAAAAATTTCAGCACAGAGAAATTTTGGTAAGGGAGCCTCTAGCCTTCCTATGTGCTGAGAGTGCTAAAGATCTAAGTTTACTGTTGTTTCGGATGCGTTTTGTCACTTTGTTTGTCTAAAATGCATTTGCTTATCGAGTTGTTACTCTTTCATTATCGAGTTGTCGTGGTTTGTTTATCGAGTTGTTGCTCTTTGCTTATCGAGTAGTAAACTTGTTGAAGTCTTGTTGTTGCTTATTGTTTTAAGTTGTTTAGTTTGTTACGTTGGTTCACTACATGACTTGGTAATGCATGAATGTTTAATGTTGATCAATCTCATTTTTGTGCAAAATGATGCGATGCGATGCATAGAATACAAATATAACACTTTTTGAACAAAAAGCTATTTTCATTCCATCATGTTTTCTTTTTACAACATTTTACAACAGGGCACAAGTTTTGAAGAAAATAAAACTGCCTAACGCTGTACAATGTGCTACAACTTCTAGTAAAAAAAAATAAAGCAAAACATCTGCATCTGTGCCATCTGACTCAAGATTGAGAGGCTCTCTTTGTCCTCTTCGGCTGAGTAGCCTCTGCACACCGGCATCACCGTCTGAATCGGAGCCGCCATCCTCGAAATCCTCATCGGCGTCGCCTCCGCCCTCAGAACCAAAACCAGAGTCATCATCTCTACCCACGGATGTCTCTGACTGAGAATGTATTGACTCCTCCTCCTCGCTGGACTCGTCATCCTATTTGGCAGGTGCTCTATGTCTCCCTCGGCCGCGAGTCGAGGCCCCTCTCCTAGCTGCTCGAGAAGGCCTGGGTGGCCCGACCTGTAACGGTGTGACCTGAAAAGGGAGTTTGAATACATCAGCCAGAGTATATATATCAAATACAGATGCAAGTATGGTGCATGGAATGTGTACATGCAGATGTAGTATGTGAATGTGATGTGTTAGATGTGCTCTACACATGCAGTGAATCAATGTAGTGAAATGTTTAGTTGCGATATGTCATCAGCAGTACAATAAATACAAGAAAATTGTAAAGTATCGGAATGTTGGAGGCGTACAATAGCGTCTCCCTCCGCAAGACCATGATCTCAAGTGAGGCCACCACCCCGAGCAACCCCTCAGTATATTCTCTGGGAGGCTGCAAATGCAAGTTCGAGTCATCAGTCAATGAATGAATATCTAAATATCTGGATGATAAATGAAAACTGTGGAGCATACTGGTGGTGAGTCAGGGTCACTGACATATCGATGATCGGGCAATGGAGGCTCTAGTGGAATCTGGTAAGACGTCCCATACCGCCAGCCCGTCAGCTTGGTCGGAAGATCTGGCCATCCAGGATACTGCCTACCCAGGGGCATCCTTCTACTCCAACCCCTCGATGTGCTGGGCCCGCTAGTCGAAGGAATGTCTGCAACTCGGGCGCGGCTCGAAGAAGGCATGTCAGCAGCCCTCTTCGTGGGGGTACGGACACCTGTCAGTGAAGGCATCAGGTATGTGTGAATGTATGTCGCGTACTCCCCCTCCTCCCGGAAAAAGACTGCGTCAATACCCAGTATAAGGTCATCAACCTCCCGGGGAGTGAGGCTCTCTGTGGATCGCATGTCTACTAGAGGCGATGAAGGGATATCCTGGGCAGGATTACCCATCGTTTGGCGCATGTAGCACTCCCCGAGAAACTAGGCTCTACTGACTGGTCCCTCAAACAAACTCCTATATCGGGAGGCACCCTATGCCCCAGCGAATTGGAACCGAGAATACCCTGACATGGCTATCCACGGCTGCCAGGTGATCTGCGGATAACAAATGCATGAATTGATCAGTTGTCATAAATATGCAAGATAAATTCAAAGCTGAATGCCTGAAGAACTGAGAGTTCTAGATTACCTCGGTCGTCCGCACAGTGTCGAAGAACTGTCGGAGATATGGCAATGTCTCCCAGGGCCTGGGCTGGCACCGACCCTCAAATCTGCGTGAATATGGTATATGTAGAGGTGCCTCTACCTCCGGCTCAGGGGTGAGTGTCGGGAAATAGGTGAAAACCCATAGCTGTGAAAGGCAAGACAGTGGTCGTCAGAATACAGAATATACCGAAAATACAGGATATTGAGTGTGAAATGCAGAGTACAGAATGCAATGTGTGCAGTGTACAGATAATGAAAAGCAGAAATGTAAACCAAGAGGGCAGAATGTACCTCCCAGGCTCGCCAATAGCCACCTACTGCGTTCCCCTGATCGCGGGAGGTCGCGCTCATGTAGCAATAAAGGGTAGCGAGGCCAGCGCCACCCTAATCAAAGTGCCAGACCTATGATATGTCTACTAGAGCACTTAGCAGATAAAGCCCGACCGTGTTCCCCCTGTCGGAGAACAGTGTGGTTCCGAGAAGGAACATCAGAAATCCCCGGGCATACTGCTGTATGGCCTTAAAAGTCTCGGGCGTACTCCTCTTGTACTGCTTGACGAACCAAGTGTACTTGACCCTACCTGATGATCTGTCAATCAGCGGATGGGCTCCAAGAAGACAAGTCCAAGCCGCCTCCCACTCACCCATATCGGTATCGTATAGGATCGGCTGGCCTGCCACGTCGAGGCCCGTCAACATCGATAAGTCATACGGAGGGTCATCGTCAGGTCCCCGGTGGTTGAGAAATGGAAGGAGTTGGTGGTGTCCCACCATCTCTCTATAAGTGCACCCAGAAGGGTCCTGCTCGCCGGATGACGCGACAACCCCACACAAAATGAGCCGAACCCCGCCTCATCTACGATATGTCGAACAGCATCACGGAGCTCCATATACCACTCCCTCGCGATGATCGATCCATAACCCCGTGTGAAACGGAAAGTCACATGCGTTCAAGATGAACAGATGTATTTAGTTTCAAAATGAAAAGAATATTGTGTTGTGAGCTGTGTGCCAAATGAACAGAATGTTGTGTTTTGAGCTGTGTGCCCAATGAGCAAAGTGTTGTGTTATGAGCTGTCTCTTCAAAATCAATAGAACGCTCTGTTTTGAGCTGTGTGCCCAATGAAAAGAATGTTGTGTTATGAGCCGTGTGGCCAATGAACATAATGTTGTGTATGAGCTGCGTGCCAAATGAACAAAATACTGTGTTGAGAGCTGCGTGCGAAATTAATAGAGTGTCATGTATGAGTTGCATACCAAATGAATAGAATGCTATGTTATGAGCTGTGTGCCAAGTGAGTAGAGTATTATGTATGAGCTATGTTCAGAATGAGCAAAGTGCTGAGTATGTAAATGTGTTCAGAATGAGCAGGTAAAATACATAGCGAAAGCATGAAATGTGCAAGAAATACAAAATACATTGCAGAAAATGTAAAAGTGAAGTATGCATCTCGTGCGCCTGATGAGATAAGTGGGACTCAGGCTCTCGTAGCAGCAAGTCTGCCGGTGCTTGCCGTGCAAAATCCGTGAAATGATGGAAGGTGCTGGGAGGTAGTATGTGCTCCTGCGGTTGGTACCTCTCCGGGTCGAACGGCCGAATCCTCGGAGGCAGTCGCATAATGTCAGGCTCGTCCTCTACTCGTGGAAAACCTCTGCCGTGTGGAATATCGTCAGCCATCTGAAAAAAGGTGCAAAAATGAGCAAAAATGAGCCAAAATTGCAAAAAGTCAATGAAAGTCAACTCTCGGGAAGAGAAAAAGTCAACAAAAGTCAACGCCCGGGAAAAGGTGCTAAACTTCGAGAGAAACTTACCTCAAGTGGTGAAAATGGGGAAAGAAGCTTTGAAAACAAATTCCAATCGGTTTAAAACAAAGAGAATCGAAAGTTTTCACGAAACAACTTCGCATGGGGCGTTAGAAAACGCGTATAAAGTGCAAATCTGAGAGGAAAAAGGGTCTAGGTGCAAAGGAGAATGTGTTTCGGCCTTGTGTTTGTGAGCAAAAGTGATTTGGATGTGTATACTTAAAGATCCAGCTTTGAAAAGACCAATCCGTCCCTATTTGCTAAACTGGTCGGCCAGCCAGTTTTTCTGGTCGGCCGACCACTTAAGGGATCAACAACTGGTCAGCAGCCACTCTAGATGGTTGGCAGCCCTCCTGGGTGATCTTTAGGGCTCCATTGTTCTCCCTGTGTGTTTTGGTGATGATTGGAGTCCTCGGCTCTTGGGAGAGTACAAGAAAAGTACACTTTTCGGCTCAGAATGTCCCCGCTGGAACTTCAATTCAAGTCTTCGATGCATGGCTCATCGTTACTCGTCAAGAGCATGGTGAATCCTTTTTTAGTATGTTGTGACCCCTCCGAGAGGTAAATCGGAGGTCGCGTTTGAATTGGCCTTGTTAAGGCTTGTATTTCCTTATTTAGCGTTTTGTTTCAAACAAGCTTTTGAAGTTACACTGAAAATGCATTGTTATGCACATCATTTGTCGCATTGTTACACACATTTCTCTTGCATTGTTATGCACACCATTCGTTGCGTTGTTAAGCACATTTCTCTCGCTTTGTCATGCACTTTTCTTGCGTTGTCACACACTTTTCAATTGCATTGTTATGCACAAATATCCTACATTGTTAAGCACCCTCTTTTAACTTGCGTTGTCACGCACGTTACTTGCATTGTTATGCTCACTTCCCTCACATTGCTATACACACTTTACTTGCATTGTCACGCACGTTACCTGCATTGTTATGCACCCTCTTTTAACTTGCGTTGTCACTCATGTTACTTGCATTGTTATGCTCACTTCCCTCGCATTGTTATACACACTTTACTTGCGTTGTCACGCACGTTACCTGCATTGTTATGCACCCTCTTTTAACTTGCGTTGTCACGCACGTTACTTGCATTGTTATGCTCCCTCTTTTAAACTTGCATTGTCACGCACGCTACTTGCATTGTTATGCTCACTTCCCTCGCATTGTTATGCACACTTTACTTGCGTTGTCACGCACATTACCTGCATTGTTATGCACCCTCTTTTTAACTTGCGTTATCACGCACGCTACTTGCATTGTTATGCATAAATATCTCGCATTGTCATGCACCCTTCCACCCGCATTGTTATGCACTCTTCATATGTGTTGTCACGCACATTCCACTTGCATTGTCATGCACCTTTCCACCCGCATTGTTATGCACTCTTCACATGCATTGTCATGCACGTTCCACTTGCATTGTCATGCACCCTTCCACCTGCATTGTTATGCACTCTTCACATGCGTTGTCACGCATGTTCCACTTGCATTGTCATGCACCCTTCCACCCTTATTGTTATTGTAGACGTCCCCGAACGCCCCGGGAGGGTTAAGTCTCGTTCCGTTCATATCGGGGTCACTACAGTTCAAGGACTCAAATTGTCACGGTTCTTAATCTGAACCAAAGAGTCCAACTCTGGCAAATCGTTTTGAGAAAAACAGATTTTGAAAAGAAGTGCCAAACATGGACTGCTTTGCCAGATTATAGAGTCGCCACCTAAATATTTTTTAATGGGGGAATTTAGGAAACCCTGACTCGATGCCGAAGGCCACGTGTCCGTCATCACCAAAGTGGTCTTGGCTCGGGAACTTGGGTACGATCGGGGAAGGTCAGCTATGAGCACCCCCTTTCGCCCGGTCCGAAGACCGGCCTCTACTAACCGTGATATCTGATTTTGAAAACATTACATGCTCTTACTCCAATTATTAGCCTAGAATTACTATGTTATGCGCGCAGCAAACAAGTATAGACTAGATTGCCTAATTTGGAAATAAACATTGCATATCCGTTCGTTTTGAAAATGCTTTGGAATTTGCTACTCGCAAGTAGGCTAAAACACGGATTTCAATGAGTTTTCCCAACTCAAGCAATCCAACCTCCACCCACAGGCATTCAAACAGTTTATCTCATATAAGCACTTAGCCGCATGGTAAGCATACTGTTATGTTAACATCCACACGTATGCGATATGCTAAAGCATAAATACTTACATCGTACTCCGTGCCAAAACAAGAAACTAGTTAGCAAACATGCATGACCTAGTTTATGTTAAATGGCTAATGCGACACAGGCGAAATGCACGAGTAACACGTATCCAAGTTAGATTTGAAATACTATGCGGTTTGTATGATGTACCGAGCCCGGTGCATGTCAACAAATGCATGGATGTACGCATGCATTGCATAAGGTATGCTAAAATAGACGTGCCCTAATCTACC
>JAPPVO010000059.1:187344190-187402763 GCA_030407325.1 Camellia japonica | reverse complement strand
CCCACTTGCCACCATTCGCCACCACCACCCACCCCTCGCCGCCACCGCCACTGCCACCGCCACCACCACTCACCACCCACCTGCCATCCCCGCTACCACCAACCACCCGCCACTACCATCCATCGCTCGCCACCACTACCAGCCACCTACCCGCTACCACTACTCACCATCCACCTGCCATCACAATCCACCACCCACCACCACCAATCACCTGCCACCACCACACCGCTACCACCACCCATCACCACCACCACCACCACCATCACCCACCACCACCCGCCACTCACCTGCCACACCACCACCACCACCACCCACTCGCTACCACCTATCACTCGCCACCGTTACCCACCCCCACCACCACGGCTATCCGCACCACACCCTGCCACCACCACCCGCCACCGTCACCCCCACCACCACCACACACCACACCACCACCACCACCACAACCATCCATTCGCTACCACCCACCACCCGCCACCGTCACCCACCCACCCACCATCACCACCCGTCACCTACCCACCACCACCCGCCACCCCTCCACCACCACCCATTTGCTACCACCCACCATCCACCAGCACCACCACTACCACCACTCGCCACCTACCCGCCACCACTCGCTATGCCACACCACAGCACCACCCACTCGCTACCACCCACCACCCGCCACCGTCACCCATCCACCTACCACCACTACCCATCACCACCCACCTGCCACCAACACCCGCCACCGCCACCACCACCACCACCACCACCCACTCGCTGCCACCCACCACCTGCCACCGTCACCCACCACCACCACACATCACCCACCTGCCACCACCCACCGTCACCACTTTCCACCACCGTTTTTTGCCGCCACTTGCCACCAATTGTCATTTCTCACTTTTTTTTATATTTTTAAATTTTTTTAAACATTTTGTCAATTACCAAACGCGTTTGTAGTTTATGTTTTTCTAAAAATAAACAAAAATCAGTTATAAAATTTTTGTAAATATAAACTGAAAACGTAAACGTTACCAAACAGACCCTTACCAATCTGGAAGAGGATGGAAGAGGAATTAAACTTGTTTGGTTTATTTATTTTAGTTTATGTGTTTCTATATAGAATCCTTGACTTTGAGATTTGACCTTATTTAGCTAATAGTGCAATTTGACAATTGAATCCTTATTTTGCTGCTTTATTTATTATTTATTTTTTAAGAAGCATTATTTTGCAGATTTAGTGAGTGCAAATGAAATTTATTTATATATTTTCTTTCTATAAATAGCAATGTTATTTTTATTAAAAAATAAGGAGAAAAGATGGCGTTTTTGAAAAAACGTCATTAAATGTCGTCAAATGATGTTAGTATTTAACTGTGACGAAAAAGATGGTGTTTTTTTAAAAAACCTCACTAAATGTCGTCATATGATGTCAGTGTTTAACTATGACGGTTTTTACATAGCAGATGTTTGAGAATTTACGGTGTTTTAAAAAGCGCTGGCTAAAGTCATTAGTGACGTTTAATAAACGTCATTTACCTAAGATGGCAGTGTATCCTCGACGCAAGTTATAAATGTCACTGTAGCCTTTAACGGCACTTTTAAGGCTTGTAGTGGCATTTTTTAAATGTCGCTAATGCTGAAAATTCCTACAGTGTCATTAGTTAAGTTGGCAATTTCGTCGACACAAGAAGTCTTATTTGAGTTGTAATTGTCATTTGAGTCTGTATTTAGAGTCATTATGTATTTTGTGTTAATTTTGGACTTAATTTCTCTACATCAGCAAGCTTGCAAGTATCATGAAGAAAGGTACAATTGAGTGCATGAGTGCACGATACAAGTCCCTCATGTATGTTAAAATTAATGCCATATTTACATTGCATACATTAGATATATTTGATACATTGGGTTCATGCATTCTTTGTATTCATGTATTTTTATATTTTTGTGTTTTATATTTATTAGGTTCATTGTCTAGATTATATTCATGTACCTAGTTAGTTGTAAGGTTGTTCATTGAAACTTATGTATAACCTTCTTTATATAAAAGGATGTAAGCCTATGGGCAAAGAGATGATATAAGAGAAAAGTTTAAGATCAATACAAGTTAAATTCAATATAAAATAATAGTTCATTCTAGAGAGAGTTTTATCAAAATCTAACAGAAGTGGTATCAGAGCTTTGGTTGGGTCAAGAATAAGCTGGGTGTAGAGATCGAATATGGGAAAACAAGCCCCAAAGAAGAACAAGCTAACGTCCATGGCGAATTCCAACAACCAAAATGTATCTACTCTTATCTTTAATGGTGAAAATTTTGATTTTTGGAATGTGAAAATGAGAACTATTTTTGTCTATACGGATCTTTGGGATCTTGTTGAGAATGGGTTCGAGGAACCTGAAGATGAAGGAGCTTTGACAAATCCCCAAAAGAACCAATTGAAAGAGCAAAGGAAGAAGGATTCAAAGGCTCTCTCTTTGATTCAACAAGGAGTTTCAGAAGCAATCTTTCCAAGGATTATCAATTCTACAAAAGCAAAGCAGGCATGTGATATTCTTCAAAAAGAGTATAGAGGCAACTTGAAGGTAAGAACCATCAAACTTCAATCATTGAAAATAGATTTTGAAAATATAAAGATGAATGATATGAAATTGTTAAAGGATTATTTTTCTAGAGTTATGGAACTTGTGAACCAAATGAAAATTTATGGGGATAACATTTCTAATCAAAGAGTTGTTGAGAAAATTTTGATAAGTTTGGCAGAGAAGTACAATCCTATTGTTGCTGTCATTGAAGAAACTAAGGACCTTGTTGATTTGAGTATTGAAGAATTGATGGGTTCAATTAAAACATTTGAGCAAAGGTTGATTAGGCAATTTGGAAAGTCAATTGAAAGTTAGTTTCAATCCAAGCTCAATGTTAGTACTTCTAAATCCCAAGAAGAGGAAGAGGAAGAAATGGAAACCGAAGAGCAAGAAATGCAGAGGAAGAGGAAGGTCTAATTTTCAAACAAAGGAAAATGATGAGTCCACTCAACTAGAGTGTGGAATTTGTAACCGAAGCAGTCATGTTGATAAAGATTGTTGGTTTCGGGAAAAGTTAGAATGTTACAATTGCAACAAATTTGGGCATGTCAAGAAGGATCGCCAAGTCAAGAGCACTCAACAAGCTAACTTTTCCAAGGAGCAAGAAAGTGAAGGGCACATGTTCTATGCTTCTAAATAGTAGATGTAGCAATCACATGATAGGAGATGAGAGCATTTTGTGAAAATTGATGCTTCCTCCAATTCTCAAGTAAAAATAGGGAATGGTGCCTTAGTCCAAACAAAAAGAAAAGGTACTATTGCTATAGAGACCAAGATGGGTACAAGATTCATTCCCGATGTTCTCCTAGTTCCAAACTTGGAGCGAAATTTTTTAAGTGTTGGACAACTTATGGAGTATGGATACCTTGTTCACTTTGAAGAAGATTTTTGCAAATTTTTTGACAAATGGGGGAGAAGCCAAGTTGCAGCAAAATCAAGATGGAGAAGAATATAAGTTTTCCTCTAATTTTCCGGTATAGCAAGAATGTGGCTTTGAAGATGGATGTGATTGATAACTCATGGCTTTGGCATAGAAGATATAGGCAATTGAATTTTCAAAGCTTGAAGCATTTACACCAAAAGAATATGGTTTTTGGACTGCCGACCATTCATGAAGTGCAACATATTTGTGAAGGTTGTGCACTTAGAAAGCATCATCGGGAGTCATTTCCAAAGGAGAAAGCATGGACAGCTAAAGCACCATTGGAGCTTGTCCATACCGATGTGTGCGGACCTATGGTTACACCAACTCGTGGAGATAACAAGTACTTCATTATTTTTATTGATGATTTTACTATAATGACTTGGGTGTATTTCATAAGACAAAAGAGTGAAGTTTTCTCTATCTTCAAGAAATTTCAAAATCTTGTTGAAAGACAAAGTGGTTGTTTGATGAAAGTATTGAGAAGTGATAGAGGCGGAGAATACAACTCAAATGAGTTTATGAATTTTTGTGAAGATATTGGTATGGAAAGGCAATTGATCATTGGGTACACTCCACAACAAAATGGTGTGGTGGAAAGGAAGAATAGAACCATAAAGGAGATGCCCAAGTCTATGCTACATGAGAAGGGGTTAGCCAAAACTTTTTGGGGTGAGGTTGTATATACAACAGTCTACTTGATGAATAGATGTTCTACAAAATCTCTTTAGAACAAAACTCCATTTGAAGCTTGGAGTGGAAGTAAACCATCGGTGAATCACTTGAACCAAAAGAAGTGAGGCACAAGCTTGATGAAAATAGTAAGAAATGCATCTTTGTGGGTTATAGCTTGAAATCCAAAGGCTATAGACTCTTCAGTTTGGATCAAAAGAATGTGATTATTTGTAGAGATGTTCTCTTTGATGAGAAGACGCCTTTTGATTGAAAGGAAAAGAAATAATTGGTGTGAAGTGGATTTTCAAAACAAAGTTCAATCAGGATGGCTCTATTCAAAAGAACAAAGCAAGACTTGTGGCGAAAGGGTATTCATAACAACCAGGAATTGATTTCCAAGAAACGTTTTCTCCTGTGGCTCGACTTGATACAATTAGAGCTATCATTGCTTTGGCGGCTCAAAAGGGCTAGTTCTTGCACCAACTTGATGTAAAATCAGCATTTTTGAATGGAAAATTAAAAGAAGAGGTGTGTGTTGATCAACATCAAGGCTCTGTTGTCAAAGGCAAAAAAGATAAAGTGTACAAGTTGAAGAAGACTTTATATGGCCTAAAGCAAGCACCCCGGGCATAGTACAATGAGATTGATGCTTATTTCAATGAAAAGGGTTTTCAAAGAAGCAAAAGTGAGCCACTTGTTGTACAAATTGTGTAATAAAATAAAATAGATTCATAATAGCCAATTTAAATTTCAGCGAGGAGAAACAACATGCTGAAAATTGCAAGTTCGACAAGAATACATAATGAAACAAAATAGCAAAAGAAATCAAACCGAAGTCTGCACTAGACAGTATCCTTAAAATAGATTTGCTGCCTCATCGGTTGGGTGTTGGAGGTTCTTCAACGTCCGTCTCCTAGGATACAACAGTTAAACCAACTACAACAATGCACCTACTAAGTAGTTTTGGTGAACAAAAGTACTACAGTACTCTTTTACTAGGAAGAATATAAAACTGGAGAAAACTTTGGAAGACAGAGAGAGCAAATTTTCTGGGTAGAAAATTGAAGGAAAGGGGACTCTTTTTATACACATGGAGGGGGAGAGAGGAGGAGCCTCCTGCAACAAATGCAGAAATAAATCCCTGCAAAACTGCCTAATAAATGCAGCAAAACTAGTAGGACTTTATGTGTGTGAGTTACTTCATCCATACACGTGTGTATATCTGCCGCCACCAACCTGGCTTGGCCCACAAAAAGCCTCAAGCCTCAATCCTCAAAGATCCACGACCCACGGCCTGGTCTGAGCGGGTGGGGGGCACGAGCGCACACATGTGGCAATTCTTGCATAACCAACTTGGACCATAGTCTCGGCCCAAGTCCATCCTTGAAGTATCCATAACTCCATTCCTTCAAAAAATTTGGATGCCTCAAAGGTCTTACACCCTTAGGAAAAAAATGAGATTTAAATTCCCATCAATGCTCTCCTCTACAATCAATGTGAAATATAAGGTTTTACACCTTTCTCAACACCTCTTTCATGAGGCCAACTTAATGAGTCAATTTCTCATTCAAATCTTAATGGTTTTTGGTCATTCTTTTTGTGGTGTAAAGATTTCATTACAAAGAATCTAAACCTACTTTAATCCACCTCAATTGAGGATTGGCACCCACTTTAATATAGCATTAAAGTCACCAAAAAACTATTTTTTCTAACACCAACTTTATACATCAAGAGGCAAGGTACAATCGGTGTTCTCATTGTTTCACTTTATGTTGATGATTTGATTTTTACTAGTAATGATGAAAAATTGATTCAAGATTTTAAAAGGGAGATGATGAAGAAATACGAAATGCCTGATTTGGGACTATTGCATCATTTTTTAGGCATTGAATTCTACCAAAACAATGGTGGTGTTTTTATTTTCCAAAAGAAGTATGCTCAAACTCTTCTTGAGAAATTCAAAATTAAGAATTGCAAATTAGTTGCTACTCCCTTGATTGTGAATGAAAAGTTGTCAAAGAAAGATGGAAACAAAGAAGCTGAAGCAACTTGCTACAAAAGTTTGGTTGGAAGTTTGTTGTACTTGACTGCTACAAGACGGACATCATGTATGCTACAAGTTTATTGTCTTGGTTTATGCACAATCCAAGCCAAATTCATTTTGGGGTTGCGAAAAGAGTGTTGAGATACATTCATGGTACATTTGATTACGGAATTTTTTATGAGACATTTGTTGATGCAAAGTCACTTGGATTTTGTGATAGTGATTGGGTCGGATGTGTTGATGATATGAGAAGCACTTCTGGGTATGCATTTTCTTGGGCATAATTTCATGGTCATCCAAGAAACAACAAATTGTGGCACAATCATCCGTTGAGGTTGAATATATTTTAGCATCATTGGCAACTACAGAAGCAATTTGGCTAAGAAGAATTTTGGATGATTTTGGTGAGAAGCAAGGTGAAACTACTCCAATTATGTGTGATAACAAGTCTGCTATTGCTATGACAAAGAATCGTGTCTATCATTCTCGTACCAAACACATTGCTATCAAACATCATTTCATTAGAGAAGTTGTGGAAGATGATGAGATTCAAATCAAGTATTGCAAGATTGAAGATCAAGTTACGAACATCTTCACCAAAGCTCTACCAAGGGACAAGTTTGAATTTTTTAGAGAAATATTGGATGTCACACAATATGGCATTAAGGGGGAGTGTCAAAATTAATGTCATATTTACATTGCATACATTAGATACATTGGATACATTGGGTTCATGTATTCTTTGTATTCATGTATTTTTATATTTATGTGTTCTATATTTATTAGGTTCATTTTCTAGATTATATTCATGTACCTAGTTAGTTATAAGGTTGTTCATTGAACTTATGTATAATCTTCTCTATATAAAAGGATGTAAGCCTATGGACAAAGAGATGATATAAGAGAAAAATTTAAGATCAATATAAATTAAATTCAATACAAAATAATAGTTCATTCTAGAGAGAGTTTTATCAAAAACTAACAATGTAGTAGAGCTAAAAAGGATGAAATCAATATGTTTTTGACAAGTGCACTCGAACATGCTTTTGTGCAATCGAGTGAGTGTATACCAATTACCAAAATGCCCAAATTGTTTGCATGCTTGAGTAGCCTTTTTGCAAGCTCTACATTGATGTGCCTTTTTTTTTAAATTATAAGTCGGTTTAACATATGAAAACAACCTAGAAAGGTCTTGAAGTCATCCTAGGGTATAAATAGAAAAAGTGCCCCCCCCCCCCCCCCCCCCCGCTTTTATTTGATTTTTTATTTTTTATTTTATTTTAATGGGGAATCTCATGTCCTTGCCTTCGGTGAGATTTGGGATAAAATTTTGAATATGTACGGCTACAACTATAAATAAAGCCTTTGGTGAAAACGAAAACAAGCTTGTAGAATACGTTGCACTCAAGATTATTAAATCTCTAAGCTACTCTAGATTATTGGTCCTACATTGGTGATTCCCTTGGTGGATTCAAATGGTGGTGTGGTGAATCATGTTCAGTTCATGATGGATTCCAAAAATACTATGAATTCAATACTCAACCATCCATTGAAGACGAAGATTGTGGGTTCAATTAGTAGCAGAAGCACTCTAGCAGGTTCACATATTCAACGTTGCAGATTCTGTTTGGTTTTATCCATAGCTTGTATTTTGTTCTTTATAGTATATTGATTGGCTGGATTATATTCCCATGATTTTTCACAATTGATTTTTTCACATTAAAGATCACGAGTCTTCTTTGTGTGCTTGATTTATTTATATCCTTGTGATTTAGATTATGTGATTAAATTAAGGGAAAAGTTAGGTATCATGAAATTTTTTTTTATGAAAGTGATCATGAAAAATTTATGATCCTTGGATTACCTTGATTAGTGTGTGGTGTTTTATTCTAAGTGTAATCCAAGGGTCACAAAGCTTTCATGATTATTTTCGTGAAAGGTATTTCATGATATCTAGCATTACTGTTAAATTAATCAACCAAACAACAAAGAAATCCATTTAAATAAATCTCTATTTATTTCATAGTACCACATCAAAAAGAAGATAATGCATGAGCTGTACATGCTGAAGTGGCATACCTAGGCACAATAGGGATAGAAAACTAAAACAAAACACGATTTCAACCATACGCTTTAAGACATACACATAAAAGGATAGGCACATATCTATATACATACATAGCAAACACCAAGCAGTCTCGTGAAAGGCCTACCAAGGTACAAGATGGATAGAAAACTAGAATAGGACATCTCTACAAATACTATATGAATTAGAAGGACAACAGAATGATGTTTGCCTTATGACATACACATACATGTGCATAGACATGAATGTCAAACACTTTGGATGCAAATGAGTTGCTTTTTGATCTTGTTTAGCCTGCTCACTACTTCTTTGATGTTACTCCTCTCAGCAGGTAATTCTTTGGAACACTCCAAGCCCAACTCAAAGATGGCAAGAAGATTGATTGATATGATAGCCATGTCTCCTCCATTTTGTGTCCTCATTAAGCCACTATCCACTACTTCCATAACTTTGTCCGGAAGTGATGCACTCACCCATTGCCTTAAACTGATCTCTCCGGCGAACATTTCATCTATGGGTTTCTTTCTTGTGAAAGTTTCCAAAAGCATTATCCCATAGCTATACATGTCACCGCTTGTTGACACTCGTCCTTCTAAGCCATACTCTGTCCAAAATTCCATAGGTTTCAACAAACGAGCTCAATTAGGAAAAAAAAATTATTTCAAAAGTGATTAAACAAACTCATTGCCTTGTAATTTTCTTTTAAACTAGATAATCGTTTAATTTGGAAGAGTTTAAATTTGTCAATATCATGTGATCGTGACATTGAATACAAGCCTGAGCCTTTTTGAACTTGACAATGTGTTCTCGATGCATGCAATATATCAACACCTAACAAATTCCATTCAAGGTATTTATTTAACAAAATTTAATAAGCACACCATTTACATGAAGAACATCCAAACCAAACAAAATAATGAAACATATATAGAATGCAAATTAATTGTAATTTTGGGCATCTAAGCCTCACTTTCTATTAAAGGAGTTGAAATAACTAGTCTAGGAATATAGGTTACATATGAAGTAAATAAAGGTGATTAAAACATTTACCTGGTGCAATGTAGCCAAGTGTACCTAAAGTCTTGGTTTGTGTTGCAACCTTGTTTTGAGCTAAAATTTTTGCAATGCCAAAGTCAGCGACATGTGCAACCATGTCTTCATCGAGAAGTACATTGCTAGGCTTCAAATCACAGTGAACCACAGGCTCTGGATGACCATAATACAGATATTCTAGGGCTAAAGCGACATCAATCATGATGCTTACCCTTTGAATGAGATTAAGGCAATAGTTATGAGAATATAACCACTTCTCCAAGCTTCCATTAGACATGTATTGCATAACCAAAGCTCTGAAATCTAGGTTAGAGCATGTTGTTATGATCCTAACGAGATTTCTATGTCGAGTTGTTCGCAACACCTCACATTCTGCATCAAAACTTCTAAAAGCTCCCTCAAGTTGCAAATTTAGAACTTTAACAGCAACAATTGTCGCATCTGAAAGGACACCTTTATATACAGAACCATAGCTTCCTACTCCAAGCAAGTTGGCTTCGCAGAAGTCATCTGTAGCATGTCGAAGATCTTGATATGAAATCATTCTGTGCTCCGTTGTCGCATATAAATCTATCAAATGTTGACTTTGAACATTGTTTCCTCGATACCTTTTCACAGTATATAGAGTTGTTGCAAATATTACCATTAGTGCAATGGCAGCAAGAATGAACTGAAGCAAAACAATTTTTGTCCTTGATTTCTTGGAACTATTGCTCGTGCAGGGTGGCACTTTGAAAATCGGCTTCCCACAAAGTTCTTCATTCCCCAAGAAAGATTGTGGTGTGAGGTTCATGAACGAGCCTCCATTTGGAATCTCCCCTGACAACTTATTGAAAGACAAATTCAGGCATTGGAGATGTGAAAGTGCCTCAAGAGACTTGGGTATCTGTCCAGTTAGATTGTTGTGAGAAAGATCTAGGAAATCCATCGTTATCAAATCACCAATTGAGTTGGGAATGGGACCTGAGAATGAATTCCTAGATAGATTTAGAGAAGTTAGGCTTTGGAAGGAGCCCATAGTGCTTGGAATGTTTCTAGATATTTGATTCCAAGATAAATCCATGATTTCCAAAACTTTCAATGCTCTCATATTTGGATCTAGGCTTCCACCCAACGAATTGAACGATAAATTCAATAAAATTAAATTATCAAGATTCCACAAACTCGAGGGTATCGAGGTCAGTTTGTTAGAATTAATGATCAGCCTTTGCAAATTGCTAAGATTTCCTATGCAACTTGGGATTGATCCAGAGATCTTATTTTCATCAAGATAAATTTCTCCTAAGTTTTGCAAAAGGCAAATCTCATTTGGAATTGATCCATAAAAGCTATTCCTACCAAGGTTTAACCTTTGCAGTCTTTCAATTCCTCCAATAGTTGAGGGGATATTTCCAATTAGATTGTTGCCAGTCAATGAAAGTTGATACAAATTTGTCAAAGAACCAATTTCTTTAGGAATGTGACCCATTATTTGGTTTTCTTGTGCTAAAATCCATTTTAAGGATTTTGAAAAATTCCCAATAGAATTGGGTAGGATGCCACTCAATTCATTATATTCCACTATCAATTTTTCCAAGGAACGACAGTTTGTCAGAGCTGTAAGAAAACTAAGTTCTGTACTTCTTGGTTCACTAGTCAGATAATTGTCATTCAAATACAACTTTTGAAGCAGTTTTAAATTGCCTAAACTTTTGGGTACTGGTCCAGCAAAAGAGTTGCCAGACAACAATAACTCAGTAAGATCAGAAGAATTGGACAAATATTGAGGGATGTTTCCAGTTAATTGATTGAATTGCAACATGAGAGCTTCAAGCTTGGGAAGCCAAAGACCTGTAGTTGTTGGAAGATTACCAGAAAAGAAATTGAAATTTAAAATAATTTCAGTAATTGAAGACTTGTTGAAAATTGCATAAGGTATTGAACCTGTGAGATTATTGTCTTCAAAGTCTAGTCCAATCAAATTTGGAAGTAGTGCTATTTGGGTAGGAATCTCTCCATAAAAGTTGTTACTGTCTAACCCAAACCATTCTAAGCTAGTAGTGTTGCCAAAGAATGGTGGAATGGTACCTTGTAGCTTGTTATGCCCGAGAAAAAGAGTACGCAAAAAGGGTAGTTCACTCAACTCTTTTGGTATGCCGCCACTAAAATGATTATGTGTAAGAGATACAAGTTGAAGATTCCGACACCGGTGTAACCCCGCAGGGATGCTTCCTTCCAACATGTTGCGTTTTACTACGAGTTCTTCCAAACGATGCAAACGTTCAAATTCATTTGTCAGATGACCATGAAAGCTGTTGTTGTGGATATCGAGCACTTGGAGGAAGGAAAGGTTTCCAATATGAGGAGATATGGTGCCTTGGAGACCCGTGTTGCGAAGGCGCAAACTTGTGACTCTTTGCCTTCGTGGGCTACATAAGATCCCAACCCAATAACAGAAGTTGGTTTCTTTGCTCCAATTGCTCAAAACATTGTTGGGATCAAAGTTGATTGAGGACTTGAAGGCTAGGAGAGCCAATTGATCAGTGTAGTTCGAGGCACAAATGGCCAACTCAAGCATGCATGAGTGCACTACCAGAGCTCCCAGAAGGGAAGCAATGTAAAGCCTCTTCATGGACATGACTATTAGGTGGAGTAGGGGGCGTTAAGCTAGTGAAAGTGTATGATCTCTAATACAAGAACATTTTTCACGATACCATTGCTTTGAATATATATATTTTTTGTGCAAGTTAATCAGTTGAAGAATATTATATTTTAGGGACAACTAAAAAAAAAAAACCATGGTTAGAGTTTTCTAACAAAATAAATCCAAAATTTTTAATTTTATCAATTTAAATTATAATTTTTTAATTTATTTTCAATATAAACTATTTGCCTATTTTTGTTAAGTAAAACCAATTGAAAAACAGTATTGTAGTTATTAAACTCAATATAGATATACATAAAATCTTTATAACATTATTTTTCATTGAGTTTAATGACTAAAATGTCCATTGTTCATCAATTTTGTTTAACGGAAATAGACAAATAGTTTAGATTGAAAATAAATAAAAAATTTAGGATTTAAATTGACAAAATTAAAAATTCATAATTTATTTTGTTATAAGGGTTAAACCCTGGAGCTCTTTTTTTTTTTTTTCCTTCTAATTTCTTCTATATTTTATAAATAGAAAATGATATATAAGTCCACTTTTTAGACTCATTTTATAGATCCAATGATGTGTAAGTGATATCATTGATTGATAATTAGAAAACATAAGAAAGAGAGTGTTACATTTAATATCCTAATTGATTGTCACGTCACTAGGCTTAAAAATTGAGTCTAATTATTATTATTATTATTATTTGTCTTGAATAACAATGCTCTTTATAAATATTAAAATAATTATGTCAAAATGGATAACCAATCATTTAAAAATCTAGCAATATGCAATGGAGATGATCATAATCCCTATAACATAATACAAGAAAGAGTCTATAAGAGAAAAAAATGTATACATATCTATATATATTAATATATGAAGTGTTTGTTTTATGGGTAATGCTATGGTATACACCCCTTAAAAGAGTGTGTATCATATGCAAGTTTTGACATTTGTGGGTTTGATTCCCACAAATATCATAACTCAATCACATTCATAACTAAAATATAAAAAAAAAAAAAGTAGTTATAACCAAACACTGGTATAACTAAAGAGTTTTTAGATCATAACTAAATAATGTCATAACTTACTCACAATGAGTCATAATTGTTATAACCATATACCACAAAGATGGTAACCAAATGTGTATATGTGTATTGAATTTCCCTTTGTAGTTTGATCGTCTCCATAATGGGGAAGTTTTGGATCTCCTATTTGTGTAGGAATTTGTAGGCTGAAAGAAAAATGGAAGGAAAAAATGACAAATAAAAAACTAAAGTGAAAGTTATTAATTATTGTAATATGAACTTTATTGTTATATTATGAATGAAATGGTGTTAATGTTGCCTAATGGCTACATGGTGTTTCAAGATGTTGTGATTAGTAGAAAAGATATATCCATAATTTTGTGTGAGGAACATAAAAAAATATAATATGTGATAATTAATCTTAAAACATAAATAGGTACGTTTCAGAAATATTGAATAATGTTCCACACCAACCTTTGGAACTGGCTTGTAGTTCACTTTAATGACTTCATAAATGCCAAATGGGTCAAGCCATCTACTTTCAAGGAAATAAAGAGTTAGAATTGACTCCACAGTCTTCGTACGATTTCTAACTTATGGTTACAAATGAAACGATCATCAATTCAAATTTGGTGCATTACAGCTCATTTCACCTACTGTGCTGTGTGGGCAAAACCGCATAGTTTTGATTTTATTTATTTATTTTTTTGAGTTGTTGTAAAGTTTCTTTAACAGCCTAGTTTTGTGGTTTGAAACAAAATAAAGACAAAACCTTACAAATCTTCAAAGGAAAACATTTATTGATATATTTTATTTCATTTTTATGAGATTTAATATTTATTGACTAATATTTTTGGCATTCAAAAAATAAATAAATAAATAAGATGAGATTAGTTTTGTTTTTTTTGGCAGTCTTTGGACTGGATAGCACTGTTCAGGTTTGTAAAATCTACCATGGGTCTCATTTTTATCATCTGAACCGTTTATTTTTTTAGTTTACTATGTGTAAATTATCCACCAAAAAATTCAAGCTGATTTGATCTGTGTAACTATACAATTTTATTATATTTTTCTCTGAAAAAAATAAACAATACGAATGATTTGAAAATAGACCAGATATTGTTTCAAAGACAAATATAATAAAATTATGTAACTATGTAAATCAAATCGGCTTAATTTTTCTATATGGATGATCTACACAAAATGACCTAAAAAATGAATAATTCAAATGATCGAAACGAAACTCATGATGGAGCCTACAAGCCCTAAGTCTAATCTAATATTTGGACTAAACATGATTCATTCCTTTTTCTTTTTTTAACATTGATATTTATTAGAGTATAACTAACTATATTTTATTTTTCACAAATAAATACATAAAATTAATAAGTCATCTACAATATGTTTTTTGTTTTTTTACATATATTATTTTGAAATTTATTGACACTGACAAATAATGGTACTTTAGTCTGTGGAGAGTAAAATATACATAGTTATATTTCAATGAATATCAATGTAAAAAAATACAACTAGTAACATTTGATTTTTTAAAATGCTTAAAATATAATAATTAATAGATACATATAAATCTTAATTCATGTGAATTTTCAAAATATAAATAAAAAAATATGTCAATAAATATTTTTTCCTTACAACAACAAATGCCTTTGGAGACTCTGTAAAGTTTTATTTTGTTTAAAACCAAAAACCCAACACCCAAATTAAAAACAAAAGACAACAAAAAGAAAAAAAAAAAAATATAAAACTAATCAAACAGTACCCTTTTGCAGCACAGCAACCCCGCTGTACAGCAGGGACCCCACCTCGGAGGAGTGATTGTATATTTAAGCCAAACTCGATCATCAAGTTCAATTAATAAATGTTTTAAGCTCGAGTTAAACTATCTTCAAGCCTATAAAACTTGGCTTGATTATTATATATATGTATAAATAATAATATAAAATAGTATTTTATGCACAGATAAAATGTCTTATATATGTATGTATTAATATGAAATAATATTTATAATTTATATGACAATTTCTTTTTCATTTTAGATTCAAATTTCTTTGAACTTGATTAATATTTAAATTTAACCAATCGAGTTCCAGTTTTTTCGAATACATTTGATTTCAAACTCGAATTTAAATTCAAGTTTAAATAAATTTAATTACTTAAATGAGTGGAGCTCAAACACTATTCCACGGTTCAATTTAATTCGATTCATTTATGATCCTGCCTCTACCTCACTTCTTTGAGATAAGGGCTTCCACACCACACACATAAAAAAGTGCCAACATAATAAAGTCTATCAAGCACTAAAGATGCTTTGATTGAACTTGCCTTACGTACCATTGGAATGGGAATTACGCCTTGTTTGTTTTTTCTGATAATTAAGTTTTTATTTTTTGTATTTTTGTACTTTTAGTGAACTTTTTTTTAAATATTTTATGTAATTTTTTTTAAATACATTTAAAAAGTATAATATTTAAGAAAAAAATCATCAAAAAATTCACTAAATAGAAAAAAAAATGAATTTTTTTTGTATTTTTATGTATTTATTAATTTTTTAATATATTTTTTTACAAATTTTTACTTTTTATGTACATCAAAATTAGGTCCATCTAAAAAAGTAAAAAAAATTCACTAAAAAAACACAAAAATAGAAAACTCAATTGTTAAGAAAGGGTCTAAGGTGGTGTTGGAAAATTTAAAATTAGAAACTGAAAAACAAGTATTGAAAACTGAGTGCTGAATTTTTTAAACTGAAAAACTGTTTGATAAAAATTTAAGTACTGAATTAAAAATAAGTCATTTTATATGTATAAGATCAAATTTAAAATTTATTATTTTTAAATTGTATATTTCAATTTTTATATTGTAATGGTGATAGTGATGGAATGGTGTCGGTGGTGGTTATAGTGAGGTTATAATAGTATATATTGATATTTATATTTAGTATTTATAAATTCATTCCAGTTTTTTATTTTACAACTTGTGGCATTATTTCATTGTCTCATCTAACTTTATATCCCCAATTTTACTTTAACCACACATAATCACAATCTCTTCCCCCTCCCCAAAAAAAAAAAAAAAAAACCATCACCATATTATACTTAGAGTAAATTACATGTTGCCCATTTTCACTCTTCAAGTTTTAAGTATTTCTCAGTGTCAGGTCCTATCTTGTCAAAACCTGCGAACAAACTTATTAATCGAGTTGTATTTTTCTGTGCATTTTTGTCTTCCTCGCTCGAGCGAAGAAGTCCTCGCTCGAGCGAAGAACTGCTTCTAGGCTTAAAACCTGAAAGAGGTGAATGTACGCTCGAGCAAAGCAGTGTTGGCTCGAGCGAAGATAAATGTACGCTCGAGCGAAGATCTGGTGGCTCGAGCGAAAGATTGCGTCCATACAACAACATGAAGGAGTTTATTCCTCGCTCGAGCGAATAGTTCGTGGCTCGAGCGAAGGCACTAGTAGAAATCACGCAAGATAAGCTTCTCGCTCTAGCGAGACAAGCTTCGCTCGAGCGAGCCTCAGAATCTGGATTTCTTAAAGAGATTGGTTTCTTTCTAAACTAGGATTCTTTTTTGCTTTCTATAAGAAGATGGTTTTCTCCTAAAACTATACTTACTCTTCTCAGATCCTTTTCAAGAATTCTAGAGTTTTTGTTTGAAGTTTTCTTCTGAGATTTTTGATAGTTTTTCTTGATGTTCTTGAGAGAGTTCTAAACTTATGGTTTGAGATTCATACATCAAGAAGTTTGATAATTCAGATTCAAGAGAGTTCTTTTCGGTGGCTTCCGAAGATCAAGACGTGGAGTTTCAAAAGGCGTTTGATTCTTTACGTAGTCGTTAATTTGACAAGTGAAGTTGTGGAATCAACTTCAGGATAGATCAGTTCCGTGACGAAGGTGTGGTGAAAGAAGATTCGAAGACAAATTGACTGGGTTGGGTAATTTGTGTATTATCTTTGTAATCTTTCTTCCTTTAATAGTGGATTGATTAGTGGCGGTTCGCCCGTGGTTTTTTATTACAGTTGAAGGTTCTTCAATTGTGATTTTTCCACGTAAAAAATCGTTTGTGTCGATTTATTGTTTATTCCTAAAAACAAACAATCTAAAATCACTCTCGTAAGTTCTTGTTGATTTTAGATTGAGTGTTTTGAATAATTGGGATTTGGAATATTTTAATCTTGATCTAATCACGAATCACGTAGAATTTTCAATTGGTATCAGAGTGGGTCACTCTTTGTTTTATCAAAACTATAGGAGTGTGATTTTGTGTGACTAGTATTATGGATTCTATTCGTGAAGGTAACTCGACTCATAGACCCCCTTTACTAGACGGTACCAACTATTCTTATTGGAAAGCTCGTATGAGAGCATTTTAAAAATCTATCGATGAGAAAGTTTGGCACTGCGTAATCTTTGGGTGGAGTGAACCTATTATCACCATTGATGGCATTGATATTCCTAAACCCCTTGATAAATGGGACACAACTGATTACCAGAACTCGAGTTGGAACAGCAAGGCTCTCAACTCCCTCTTCTGCTCTGTCACACCTGAAGAATTCCGTCGAATTTGCACGTGTGAAATAGCAAAAGAGGCGTGGGATATTCTTGAAATGATTCACGAAGGCACTACCTCTATTAAAAGGTCAAAACTTCAACGTCTCACCTCTGCCTTTGAAACCCTTTTTATGCGCGACGATGAGACGTTTGATGATTTCTATGCAAAACTCAGTGATATCGTGAATTCTTGTTTCACTCTCGGTGAAAAAATCCCGGAAGCGAAAGTTGTTGGAAAAATTTTGAGGTCTCTTCCCGAGAGGTTCCAATCAAAGGTGACAGCCATTGAGGAGGCTCAGAATGTTGATACCCTCAAGCTCGATCAATTGGTTGGAAATTTGCAGACTTATGAAGCCCACCAAATTTCAAAGAAAAAGCAAAAAGAAAGTATGGCTTTCACGAGTGCTCATGAGACTGCAAAACCTCCGGAGACTAAATTTGATTTAGAGTCTGAGATGACGGCTATGCTTACAAAACAGTTTAAAATTTTTTTGAAAAAGAAACCTAATTTCAGAGCTCCTATTTCAAAAGATAAGAGTAATGACAAATCCAAAACTTTTCCACCAAAATTTGCTCAAACTACTGAAAAGAAGATTGTAAGGGGGCCAGGGGTCAAGTGCTATGAATGTCAAGGGTTTGGCCATATGTCCCTTGAATGCCCTTCGAAAAGAATCGGAAGAAAGTCTACACCGTAACTTGGGATGATGAAAGCGGGTCAGAGCAAGAACCCGAAGAACCTGAATCTCGTGAAGATGGGGATAGTGCTTTCATGGCATTTTGGGCCACGGTTTCTCAACCTCTTCTAAAGCCTTTGGAATCAGCTCGTGGTCAGAACTTGCATCATGCTCCTACCTTTGATGGGACTAACTATCTGTATTGGAAAATCAGAATGAGGGCTTTTCTGAGAGCTTTTGAACCAGAAGGTTGGCAAGCCATTGAAGAAGATACAGAAAGTGCAGATAATCCAGGCAATCAGAGAGCCCTGATCACTATTCGTGGTGCAATCTCCACTGAAGAACAGCAACGGGTTGTTCACTGCACAAAGGCTAAAGATGCATGGGAAATTCTGAGCCAATTCCATGAAAGAAGAGATTCACCCCCACCACCATCCAGCAACTTATCTGCCTTGGTTGCTAGATTAGATGAGGTCAAGGAAAATGAAGAGCAAAAAGAGGATGATGAAGCATCTGAAGACAATGATGAGATCAATGTCGATGAACTACAACAAGCTTACGAGAAGCTGTACGAGGAATCTCTGAATTTGTCTAAAACCAACGACAAACTCTCTCTCAAACTCAAAACATGTGAGAGTGAGAACGTCCGACTCAAAGGAGAACTCTTGACAACAAAACAGAATGTCATCAAGATCTCAAGTGACAGGCAAGACTTATGTGGAAAACTCCTATCCTGTGAAACTGAAAGGAATGAACTTCTGAAGGTGTATTCCGCATATGAAGAAAAGCTTGAAAGTCTTGAGTTGTCACAAGCTGCATTGGAAGAGAGAGTCAGTCAGAAAGATGAAGAACTCCGTATCGCTAGAGCAACAATTGCCATGTGGAACAAAGGTTCCAAATCTCTAGAAGACATCCTCGGGTCTCAACAGATAGGGTGTGACAAAAGTGGGCTAGGCTATGGTGCAACAGCTCACAAGGGACAGGCTTCTACCTCACATAACCTGAAGACTCAAGCAAAAGGGAAGTTGAAGATAGACCAGAATGATCCCTCTCTTCATCTACCGAAAGTGGGTAAGATCAACAAAAAGGAGGTAAAACCTGTTTTTATTTGTCATCACTGTGGTAGGTATGGCCACATTCGTCCTTACTGTTTTGAATTGTTTGGTAAGGTGTCTCAAAAGGGTAGAAATTCTAATACTTTTTGGGTTAGGAGACAACCTTACATGACTAGGCAGAACACCAAGACTAAAAAGATTTGGGTAAGAAAAGATGATTTGACTTGTTTAGTTGTTCACACTGTTCTAAAAGCACGTGACTCACACATGTGGTATCTTGATAGTGGGTGCTCTCGTCATATGTCCGGTAACAAATCCTACTTCACCTCTCTTGAAAAATATGAAGGAGGAATTGTTACCTTTGGAGATGGCGGCACTTCTAGAGTCATTGGTAAGGGCTCTATAAGTGTTGCTGGTCTTTCCAAGCTGGATAATGCCTTACTTGTTGATGGACTTAAAGCAAATCTTTTGAGCATTAGTCAAATGTGTGATTCCCATCATGAAGTATTGTTTTCAAAAGATAAATGTGAAATTTGGATAAAAAGGGAAATACTGTCCTACATGGGGTTCGCACATCTGATAACTGCTATGGGATTCTTACTACTAATGATCTCACCTGTCACTCTGCCATCATAAGTAACATTGACTTGTGGCATCAAAGATTAGGTCACATGAATTTCAAAGACCTAACTAAGATTGCCAACAAAGAGCTTGTGAGAGGAGTACCTAAATTAGGTAAGAATTTGAGCCATGTGTGTGGTCCATGTCAGCTTGGCAAACAAACCTGTGCTCCGCATAAAAAGGTGAACAGCTTTACAACCAAACGTCATCTTGAATTGGTTCACATGGATTTAATGAGTCCTACTCGCACTGAAAGCATTGGAGGTAAAAGATACATTTTTTTAACTGTTGATGATTTTACTCGATTCTCATGGGTAAATTTTTTTAGGAAAAATCTAATACGTTTGATGCTTTCCAGGCCTTAGTCCTTAAAATCCAAAATGAACAGGGTGTTTCCATTGGGCGTATCATAAGAATCCGAACTGATCATGGTCGTGAATTTGAAAATAGTTCGTTTTCAGATTTTTGTGATATGCATGGAATTAAGCATGAGTTTTCTGCACCTATTACTCCACAACAATGGAGTGGTTGAGAGGAAGAACAGAGTTGTTCAAGAAATGGCTAGGGTCATGCTCCTTAGTAAGAGTCTTCCTCCAAAGTTTTGGGCCGAAGCCTTAAATACTGTTGTTTATGTCATAAATCGCGTATATTTAAGGCCCGGCACTTTACAAACTCCTTATGAATTGTGGAAGGGTTTGAAACCTAATATAAAATACTTCAAAACATTTGGGAGTAAGTGTTACATCTTCAAAGATAGAGAGCCCTTGGGCAAATTTGACTCCTGAAGTGATGAAGGTATTTTTCTAGGGTATTCAACCAACAGTAGGGCTTTTCGAGTCTATAACTTGCGAACTTCATCATTAATGGAATCTATCAATGTGGTTATAGATGACACAGGTTCACCTACTCCAGCAACAAATGAGGATGACAACATTGAGTCTCCAATCTTGGATACTGAACCACAAAATCAAGGCGAGCTGCGGTTCAATCACAAGAAATTATTACAGCAACATCCTCACAGGTAAGTTCAAGTCCAAAGAGTGCTCAAAGGGACATCACTCTTGTTACTCCTGTCACCTCAAGTCCTGAACTTAAACCATCAGCAAGGGTGAAACTGAATCATCCAGCTCAACAGGTGATTGGAAGTGTTTCGGATCGAATGAAAACCCGAAGACAGATTCGGGATGAGGTATCACATATGTGTTATGTTTCTTAATTGAACCTAAGAACTTTAAAGAGGCCTTGCTAGATGATGTTGGGTCAATGCTATGCATGAAGAATTAGGTCAATTTGAACGTAACAAAGTTTGGACTCTTGTTCCCAGACCTAGAGACATGAATGTGATAGGTACCAAGTGGATCTTTAAAAATAAATCTGATGAGAATGGTACTGTTGTGAGGAATAAAGCTAGGTTGGTTGCTCAAGGCTACACACAAGTTGAGGGTATTGACTATGATGAGACGTTTGCCCCAGTTGCACGTCTCGAATCCATTCGTATTTTGCTTGGTGTTGCATGTTTTCTTGGTTTTAATTGTTTCAAATGGATGTGAAAAGTGCTTTTCTGAATGGGTGCTTAAAAGAAGAGGCATATGTTGAGCAACCAAAAGGGTTTGAGGACCCTAAATGCCCTAATCATGTCTACAAGTTAGACAAGGCTTTGTATTGATTGAAACAAGCCCCTCAGGCTTGGTATGATAGACTTACTACCTTTCTTCTTGATAATGATTTTCAAAGGGGTAGTGTGGATAAGACCTTATTTGTGAAACATACGAAGTCTCATATTCTTGTTGCCCAGATATATGTTGATGATATTGTGTTTGGATCTACTGCTGAGCATCTTGTGAAATATTTTTCAGATTGCATGACACATGAGTTTGAGATGAGCATGATGGGAGAGTTGTCTTATTTTTTGGGTCTTCAAATTAAACAATCTCCTACAGGTATGTTTGTTTCTCAGTCTAAGTATGCCAAAAATCTTGTGTCCAAGTTTGGTCTTGAGTTTGCCAAACATGCACGTACTCCCATGAGCACCAGTCTTCACCTCTCCAAAGATTCCTCTGGTATTGATGTTGACCCTACCCTTTATAGGAGTATGATAGGGAGTTTTCTGTATTTGACAGCCAGTCGTCCTGATATTTCTTTCAGTGTCGGTGTTTGTGCCCGTTACCAAGCCAGTCCTAAAGAGTCTCACCTTCTTGCGGTCAAACACATCATCAAATATGTTAATGGGAACTTGGGGTATGGGGTTTGGTTTTCCACTAATACTACTGTTGAAATTACTGGTTTTTCTGATGCCGACTGGGCATGGTGTGCTGATGATAGGAAAAGTACATCCGGGGGTGTTTTTACCTTGGGAATAATCTAGTTTCTTGGCATAGTAAAAAGCAAAATGCCATTTCTCTTTCCACTGCTGAGCCTGAGTACATTGCTGTAGGGAGTTGTTGTGCACAAATGTTGTGGATGAAGCAAATGCTTCATGATTATGGGATAGAACAGAACACTCTCACACTTTTCTGTGATAACACAAGTGCCATAAACATTTCAAAAAATCCTGTCCAACACTCTCGCACCAAACATATTGACATTCGTCATCATTTTATTCGAGAGTTAGTGGAAGAAGGCCTTGTTGTTCTTGAGCATGTTACCACTGAGCATCAAAAAGCTGATATTTTTACAAAATCCCTTGATCTTCTTCGGTTTGAGTTCCTTAGAAAGACCTTGGGTGTCATGCTCGATCACTAGAGTGTTACTTGTTCCTTGAGTAGATGTAAGTGTTTTGCCTTATTCGTGCTTGGATGCCATAATCTCATTATCATTGATATCTGTTTTCTTGCATCCAACTTTTTATGTACACTACTCATGCTGCTTACAAGATTTCATTATTCATTGTTCATAGCTCATTTTGAATGCCCATGCTCATTGATCCAATGATCTCATTCTGTACACATTCTTGAAATAAATTGCTGCAGGGGTTTCCGCACAAGTGATCAAAGTTCTCTATGGACCACTGACAGTGTTTCTTGTACTTTTACAGTGGAATTGACCTATACTAGTATATCATGGGTGATGTTGAGTCTCTTAACCATCTACCATCTGTTTTCACTTCCACGGTCTCTCCCTCAGCTCCTTAAAGTCCAGGCATTAGGAAAAGGCTACCTCAGAGGCACCAACCAGGCCATCATTTATGATTTCATTCTTCTCTGGTTTGGTTTCCACACTCTTGAGCGTGAATGCCACCAGTGAGTGCCCACAAGAAAGAAAAAGTTAAAAATAATAAAAAAAAAGGGACTCATTGATTGAGGGGGAGGCTCCGCATTTACTCAACAAATACCCCGTGATTTTAGTGGTTTGACTTTTCTCTGTGATGTTCAATTACTCTTGCCGGAGGTCCAGCCATTCGATCACTAATAGGATTAACTCTAGCTCAGTGGACTCTCATGGATTGCACATACACACATTCTTTTATGAGCTCTCATGTTGGATTTTGAGTTGTACATTCTCATGTAGTTTGTGATCACTGATTATATTTTATCTGCTTTGCTCATGATTTCCAGTGTCATTATTTTTTTTAAACATTGCAAGTTTACAGAATTCATGAATTGCGGATTATTTCATCTTAGTACTCTGTGGCCAAATGTGATCATCCTCTCTTGTTTCAGGTCTCTCTTCTCGTTATTGAGTATCTTGTTTTTATTTAAAAAAAAAAAAATGTTTTTTGTTTTTCTTGGCTCGAGCGACGAGTTCCTCGCTCGAGCGTGCTTCTGCTACTTCTTAAGACCTGAGAGCATGTGTTTCTGGCTCGAGCGACAATTTCTTGGCTCGAGCGACCCTGGCGTTTTTGTTACCCTCGCTCGAGCGAGAGAGTCTTCACTCGAGCGACCTGTCGTGATTTAAATTTTTCCAGGGTGTCTTTTGAGTTCATTTTTTCCCCTCTCCTTGTGTTTTCCCTCTTTCTCTCTCCCCTAGGGTTTTGGTTCTCACCATTGCTGATCCAGTCTGCGGATTCTCTCTTGGCTAAGGATCTTCTGCTTTTTCTTGTGCATCCCACGACTTTGGTAAGGTTGTTTCCTTCTATTCCAGTGTCCTCACTATGCCGATGCTCTGTTTTTTGTTCTAGGATTCACCATTGTTCTTTTGGTTATTTCTCCTCATTATTCGAGTCTCTCTTGCATCTAGGGTACATGGTTTTGCATTTTATACTCTGCATTTTTCCTAGGTTTTTCCCATTCGGGATTTAACATTTGGGAAAATTTCTATATACTCTGCTCTAGACTTTTTATATTGGGGATTTTTGTTGGAATTTCACATTGGGCATTTCATTTCCCTATCCATATCATGCCATTATCTGATTACACTGCTTTCATTGTCTAAATCATGCTGTTTTCATACTATAATGGTCTTCATCTATTGTTGTAAAATGGCAGATGTTTTCCAATGGTGGCTTGATGTTTTAAAATGGCACATGTTACTCCTTTCATTTTTTACACTGCTACTGCTACTGGACTGATGTTTTTTTTGTGCTCCTTGGTTTGGAATTGAGACTGTGTGGTTTTGTCTGTTCTGGATGTTTATTGGGTGGTCTGTGTTGGGTTCTGTCTTGCTCTGTTTTTTTCCTCTATCCTTGTCTTGCTTCTGTGGTTGTTTAGTAATGGCAGAGTCTTCCAAACGTCGAAAAATGGCTGTCTCTCGTCCTCCTTTCAACACTGCCAAATTTACGTCGAAAGAAAAGGCTAAATTATTTCGAGAGACCTTTGCCTCTCGCAAAGTCCATTTAGAGCGAAATGTTTTACCAAATGCTTTTGAGGTCCTTCCTATTCGTTCCTTGTTCGATTCTTTGGGTGGGGATCAAGTGTTGCACTTTTCCGGTCCTCAAAATCTCAGTCTCATCCGAGAGTTCTATTGCAACATCCACTCTATTCACAAAGAAGCCTGTACCTTTCAGACTTGGGTTAGAAAGAAGTCCCTTGCTATCTCTGGCGATGTGTTTCGGGTCTTTCTTGCTCTTCCAGAAGTTATTGATTGTCATTTTCCATTTCTTACCCGGTCCGGTGTTGATTTCTATAGGGTTGCCTCCGAGTTATGTGGTGCTGACCGAAATTGGCCTGCCGGGGTACTCATCCAGCAGAATGAGTTGCTCCTCCGGTTCCGTCTTCTCAATCTATTGTTTGTGCTAACATTTATGTCACCACCCATTCCTCCCATATTACCCAGGACCAAGGATATGTTTTGTATTGTATTCATCACCGCCTTCCTATAGATCTTCTTGAAATGATTGTTTCCAAAATGATTGGGGTGTCTGAGGGTAGGAAATCTTTGGGGCTTCCTTATGGTTGTTTGATTACTCGTTTTCTCACTTCTGTTGGTGTTCCTATTTTTGAGGACGATGAGTTTGCACATCCCACTAAACCCACCACAAAACTCACCATATCCTAGAGTCAGGCTCACGTGAGGGGGAGTGTGTCTGGGGTTGGGCATTCCGGTGCAGGTGGTACAGGTATTGCAGGTGATGATGATCCTCTTGCCGAGGAGGAGGAGGTTGAGGCTGCCTATGCTACTCCGGCCAGTGCTCATGATCGTCCTCGCTCTTTCCGTGGACAGCTACAGCACTTGGAGCAGGCTGTGACTCGTCGCCTTGATCTCATGGATGCTCGCCTCGATGAGCAGCATACTATGCTAGCACAGATTCTCTCACTCCTTCAGTTGCAGCATCCACCCCCTTCTTCCTAGTTTTGGCTTTTGGTTATTTTCTGGACTCTTTTGATTTCCTCTCTTGGCCTATTATACTTTTTGGACAGTTTTTTTTTCCCGGACAAAAAAGGGGGAGATATATGTGTTTGGCTGGATATTTTGGATTGATGTATGTGGGATATAGTTTGTATTTTTGGATTGATGTACATGAGACAGGATTGATGCAAGGCTATATGCATACTCATGATGTTTTATGCATACTCATGATGTTTTCTTTACAGCTCAATGCATTATCATGATGTTTTTTTTACTACTCAATGGATTACTCTTTTGTGTATCAATGCAACTGTCTTGATATTTTTTATTGTGCATAACAAATCTTTTTCAATTTTCTGGTGTGCAGATTGGGTGGTTATCAAGATTGGTTTCATTGTTGTTTATCATTGAGTTGTAATTTGTTAGATCATGTCTTGAGTTGTAATTGTTTAAACCAATTCTTTGAATTGTAATTGTTTTAGTTAGTCCTTGTGTTCAGGAAATTGTTTAGAAAGTTTTGTCCGGGTATTGACAAAGGGGGAGATAGTTAGGTCTTATCTTGTCAAAACCTGCGAACAAACTTATTAATCGAGTTGTATTTTTCTGTGCATTTTTGTCTTCCTCGCTCGAGCAAAGAAGTCCTCGCTCGAGCGAAGAACTGCGTCTAGGCTTAAAACCTGAAAGAGGTGAATGTACGCTCGAGCAAAGCAGTGGTGGCTCGAGCGAAGATCTGGTGGCTCGAGCGAAAGATTGCGTCCATACAACAACATGAAGGAGTTTATTCCTCGCTCGAGCGAATAGTTCGTGGCTCGAGCGAAGGCACTAGTAGAAATCACGCAAGATAAGCTTCTCGCTCGAGCGAAACAAGCTTCGCTCGAGCGAGCCTCAGAATCCGGATTTCTTAAAGAGATTGGTTTCTTTCTAAACTAGGATTCTTTTTTGCTTTCTATAAGAAGATGGTTTTCTCCTAAAACTATACTTACTCTTCCCAGATCCTTTTCAAGAGTCCTAGAGTTTTTGTTTGAAGTTTTCTTCTGAGATTTTTGATAGTTTTTCTTGATGTTCTTGAGAGAGTTCTAAACTTATGGTTTGAGATTCATACATCAAGAAGTTTGATAATTCAGATTCAAGAGAGTTCTCTTCGGTGGCTTCCAAAGATCAAGACGTAGAGTTTCAAAAGACGTTTGATTCTTTACGTAGTCGTTAATTCGACAAGTGAAGTTGTGGAATCAACTTCAGGATTGATCAGTTCCGTGACGAAGGTGTGGTGAAAGAGTTGTAGAAGATTCGAAGACAAATTGACTGGGTTGGGTAATTTGTGTATTATCTTTGTAATCTTTCTTCCTTCAGTAGTGGATTGATTAGTGGCGGTTCGCCCGTGGTTTTTTATTACAGTTGAAGGTTCTTCAATTGTGGTTTTTCCACGTAAAAAATCGTTTGTGTCGATTTATTGTTTATTCCTAAAAACAAACAATCTAAAATCACTCTCGTAAGTGCTTGTTGATTTTAGATTGAGTGTTTTGAATAATTGGGATTTGGAATATTTTAATCTTGATCTAATCACGAATCACGTAGAATTTTCACTCAGTATACTTTCAAAGTTCATTTGTTCAAAATTAGATGGAAAATATTACATTGATAGTCATCTAATAAAAAATATTTTATTATATATAGCTCACACATTTGACACAAACTAAAACTCTAATATATATATATATTATTTATATTATGTGATAGTTAATGCACTACTAATTAAAGGGCCTTTTGAGTTGGTTTTTTCAGTCGGCTGATGTTGCTGTCGCAAAAGCTAGTCTTTTTGCGACGACATGGTGTTACCATCGCAAATACCAAACTTTAGTGCCGGCACCATTAGCCGACACAAAAAATTAATATTTTTATAACATTACTTGAGTCGGTTAAATTTACCGACACAAAAGATAGACCTTTTGCATCAGCAAACCCGTGCCAACGCAAAAAACTAGACCTTTTTGTGTAGACAAATGATACCGTGGCAACGATAATATTTTTATACTCAAGATTTATATATTTACTTGATTATATTTAATAAATATTTTTGTTTATACATATACTTTTATATTAATATTGAATGTATATACTATAAATAATATGTATCTCATTTAAAACTAGAAAGAGGTATTGTGGTGCATTGGACTAAGTGTGGTACGTTGGCCAAGTAAATAATAAGTTACTTGGATGAAGTGAGTTCAAAGCTTTGGAGCCTCAATGAGGAAATCACGGGTTAGATTTTTTTAAGCATTTAACCACTTTTTGTGTCGGCAACTTACCGGCTCAAAAACCTTTTGTCACCCCACCATTTTCGTCCCTCGAGTTGCTGTCACAAAAAGTTTTTGCGTTGGCAAATATGCTATTTGCGATGGTACGCTGCCGACTCAAAAACTCTCTTTTTTAGTAGTGACGTGACATTATCATTTAATTTTGAACAAAAATTAATTTTAGAAGTGCACTGAAAAAAACTTAAAACATACCCAAAATGAGAAAAAATAAATTTTAAATTCCAAAATAAGAAAATAACCAAATATAAAGAGGACAAAAAAGTAATTTACCCTTATATTTAATTAGCCCATCACCATTTTCTTCTACTTCTTCCTTTTTCTTTTCTTTTTTTTATTTATGTTTTTAGCAAAATGTAAAATTTTATTAATGAAAATTCAATGTACAAAGAAAAACCTGAGATAAATCGCGTATATTTTACAGCCCCCTACCCTTGAGTCCCTTCTACCTTCATCATATCTTGCTCTGCAAATTGTGTATATTTTAATATTTTTTAAATTCAAAGTTATGAAAAAAAAATAATAACTCGTAACTATTGGTTATTTTTCACACTTCAAAATCTAAAAATGTTATTCAAGCGTGCCAGCAAGGATCTGAAAAGTCCTTATAGATAATGAATGTCAATTTTTATAAAGCGATTGTGTTAAGGTTCTCTTAACCTCAATAAAGAGGACTTTATTGTGTTTTGATGAAAAGATGAACCAAAACTTCAACTCAAATTCATAATAGAATGGGAGGGAGACACTACAAGAATTTTCACCTTTGGCGACTAAATTTTTAGTCGCCGAAGGGTTTTAACGACTAAATTATTTGGTCGCAGAAGTAGTCATCGAAGAATTATCAGTAAAGGTAATTAGCGACTAAAATTATTTTAGTCGCCAAATGAATTCAATTTCCGATTAAATTTTTAGTCTCCAAAAGGTTGGACATAAAATTAAATTAGTACATTTTCAGCGACCAAACTTTTACTCGCCTAAAGTCCCACATATTTAGCTACTAAAATTTTAGTCGGCAAAGAGTTCTTGTTTTGGCTACTAAATATTTGGTCGCCCAAAGTCCCACATTTTTTGCTACTAAAATTTTAATCGGCAAAAAGTTCTTATTTTGGCTACTAAATATTTGGTCGCCTAAAGTCCCACATTTTTTTCTACTAAAATTTTAGTCGGCAAAGAGTTCTTATTTTGGCTACTAAATATTTGGTCACCTAAAGTCTCACATTTTCGCTACTAAATTTTTAGTCAGCAAAAGTGTTTTTATTCTTTAACTTTTGTTTTTAGTTACGAAATATTTTAGTCGTCAAATGTTTAATTTTCTTTTGGCTAAAAAACTTTTAGTTGCCAAATGTCCTTTTTTTTTTTTTTTAAACAAAACTTTTAGCAGCCCAAACTATTTTGAAAATTTCTTTTAGATACTAATTGTTTAGTCGCCAAAAACATGATATTATGTTTTATTGCCTAAACCAACTGAATCAAGTATAAAAAACCCTAAAGCCACAATCAAAAAAGAGGGAGACAGAGGAAGGGAGAGGGAGAGGAAGAGAGAGAGAGAGAGAGAGAGAGAAAGAGAGAGAGAAAGAGAAAGAGAGAGAGAGACAGAGAGACTGTGAGCAAGAGAGAGATAGACAGATAAACACAGTAAGAGTGACAGAGCGAGCGAGGGAGAGCGAGATAGATAGATAGACACACCAAGATTGAGAGAGCGCGCAAGGGGAGAGAAAGACAGAGAGGGAACCAGTGATCCACGGTTGTGCCGGTGGTGCTTTGCAGTGGTGGTGATGGCCATGGTCATGGCAATGTCTTCTGTACGATGGGCTGTGGTAAGGTGTTTGTCTCTTCGATTTGCTGTCTGATTGTGAGGTTTGAATGTTGTTGTGTGTAATAGAGAAAGAGGCAGGCAGCAATAAAAGAATTTGCGTGCGCGGCCTACAAAATTTGAAGATTTAGCGATGAAATGAAATTTTGGTCGACAAAAGTGTTATTATTGGTGACTATCCTATTTGGTACCCACATGAAAATAAATAGCGACTATTTTATTGGTAGCCAAAAGTATATTTGGCGCCTAAATCTCCATTTGGTCGGAAAAAATTTGTATTTGCCTACTAAATTTTTTAGTCTCTAAAGATTAACCAAAAAATATACCTGGTTTTTGGTTACTAACATTTATTTTGTAGGCAAAAATTCAAATACAACGACTAAAAAAAAATTAGTAGCCTAAAATTGAGACTAATGGCGACGAATAAATATTTTAGTCGCGAAAAGTGTCACTTTTGCCGACAAAGAAGTAATTTAGTTGCCAATAAATAATATTTTCACGACTAAAAAATTTTAGTAGCTAAAAATTGTACCAACCCCGACTAATACATATTTTACTCACCTAAAGTGACATTTTTGGCGACTAAATTTTGTTTAGTCACCAAAAGTGGTCGCCAAATGTGCAAATTCTTGTAGTGAGAGACTGGAGCGGAAACTGAATAAATAATTACAAAATATTACCTTTAGTAAGGAGAACTTTGATGCTTTTAAACTGATTTGATTTTGGAATTACAAGGCTAATCTACTCCTACGAATTATAATTATAGTGCATAAAAGTAAAGTGTAACATTTTAAAAATAAATGAAACTGACAAAGACGTAGAGTTTGGATTTGGTCGGAGGCCTCTTCAATCTTTGCTTTCATCTATTTATAGCCTTCTCTTGGTGCCTTCGAAGCAGTTAGGTTACTATCTTTTACCATAATCTCCTTCCTTCTCATTACTTCTTAGGGCCATAATCCTCTCTTTGTGCGTGTAAAACTGCTAGCAACCACTCTTTATTAACTCCTCTTTCACATGCCTCTCATATGCCGCCTATCATATTTGTTGGCTGAAGAATTGCATTCATAGCTCACGTGGGTAGCTTCGAAGGTGGAACTCTTCAGTACCTAAATACCCTTTGCTTGCTACTGTAGGCGTCCCCGAACGTCTTGGGAAAAATCCCGTTTTGTTCATTGGGCTCATTACAGTTCGGACTCAAATGTCACGGTTCTGAATCTAATCTCGAAAAGTGCAATGCAAGATCGATAAATCACCAAAGAGTCCAAATCCGGAAAATTGTTTTGAAAAACTGATTTTTAGAAAGAAGTGCCAAACATGGACTGCTTTGCCAGATACAGAGTCGCCACCTAAATATTTTATTTTGGGGGAATTTAGGAAACCCTGACTCGTGCCTAAGGCCACGTGTCCGTCATCACCAAATTTGCCTTGGCTCGGGAACTTGGGTATGATTGGGGAAGGTCATGCAATGAGCACCCCCACTCGCCCGATCAAAGATCGGCCAATACTAAACATGATATCGAGTTTTTGAAAATACACGCGTTCTTATTCCTGTTATTTAACCTAGAATTACTATCACAGCAAAACAAGTATAGACTAGACCGCCTAATTTGGAACAAAGCATTGCATATCCGTTTGTTTGAAAAATGGCTCGAAGTTTGCTACTCGCAAGTAGGCTAAAATATAGATTTCAGTGAATTGTCCCAATTCAGGTAATCCAACCTTCACCCACAGGCGTTCTGGCAGTTAATCACGTAAGCAAATAGCCTCATGGTAAGCATGATATCGTGGCAGTCACTCTCACACATGCAAGGATGCTAAAGCATAAACACTTACTGAGTACTCCGAGCCAAAACAGAAACTAGTTAGTAATCAATGCATGATCCTAGTTCATGTTAAGATGGCTAATGCAACACATGCAGAATGCAACTTAGATAAGCTCAGCTATTCTAAGATGGCATATGAGGTGCTACGGATAACATGTATTCAACTTGGAATTAAAATAATATGCAGTTAGTATGATGCGCCGAGCCTGGTGCATGCAAAACAGATGAATGGATGCAAACATACGAGCATAAGGATGCTAATTGAAACGTGCCCTAAAACTAACCATCGAAAGTTGGTAAATAAAAAGGAGAAAGACGTGGGGTTGGAAGACATGCATCACACACACGCACACTTATTACAACAGTTGGCCCTCTCGATAGAGGTTCTGAATAAATAGTACAGAACCAGCTAGCTAATCTAAGCTAATCTAATTAAGCTAGTTATTACGCAACGAAACGAATAACGAGCTACGGCTAATTATTTACACAATATCTAATTAAGTAAGCAAACTAAATAAGCAAGTAAACTAAATGAAAACGAGCTGCCTCGACTCTGTTTTGGAAAACAATGGATGCATGCATGCTCGAGTTGCCTTGCTCGGAAATCCCTCGCTATGCCCCTGCTTGCCTTTGTTTGCAATTGATTTCAGAAGCCTGCACAAGGCTCCAAGGAGATGAAACTCTACCCCAGGAATTTGCAGGAAGACTGCCGACCAACTTACAAGCATGGGAGACCAACTACCGACCACCTTTTGTGGTGGAAACCAAAAAGAGTGGTCGGCCAGCCAGTAAACCTGGTCGGCCGACCAGTTTCTTCTCCTTGTTTCTGGTTTTCTGCAACAGAAGGCAAGAGAGAGAGATGGCAAAGCATTTGCAACACATGTGTGCATGACCACACTTCCCGTCATTGCATAAGCTCGAGGGAGTGTAGGTCTCAACCCTCGGGCCACCAATCACGCATCTCCATGCATGATGGCCGAGGGGCCGAATTGCACAACTCAATATGGAAATGAATGCACAAGTAAACACCTAAAGCCCACAACTCCATCATGGGTAGTCAAGAGTGTCGGTGACCCGGGAATCGAGGCACGTTTCATCACTTTGAGTACGAAATGTCCCTCGTTTCCCGTGTTCGGACTAACTCCTATTCCGAACACAATGCAACACATAATATGGTATGGCATATACAAATGCAACTCTAGCATACAAACATGCAATGCAACCTAAGCATGCAAATATGCAAGGGACGTGATAGCATACACAATGCCAATATGAAATGCAACATGGATAACCTAACAAGGCTAATGGCATGCACAATGTACAATGCTCAATGCTAATGCACGCATACTCAATGCAAGACAACATAAGCGTGTAACAATATGACACAATGCGACTAGCATACACAATGCGAATGTCAAATAACATACTCAATGCGACGAACTACCCGGCATACGAAATGCTAAGGATAATATGGCATACTCAATGCAAGATGGACTTAAACCAAAACGAATGGGCCTCAGCCACACCCAAATCAGTGGCCATACATGTTGAAAACAATGTTCCGAAACTCATGCAAACATGCGCAATGCGATGGCCCCGAGTCTAAGGCATAAAATGCAACTCTCCAAGAACATTAAAAGGATGAAATATGGCATACAACGACACATGTTCCAGCTCTGAAATGACATACAAAGTGGTCCCGAATCATGCAAACAACTCATGTTATGCATGTTGAATGGCTCAAATACCGAAACTAGTGAAGTGCATTACACCAGAGGTATGCAAAGCAATGCCCAAATGAACAAACCAACCCCAAATAGTCTCTATGCAGGCCCAAAACAGTGGCAAAATGGACTAAGATGATGGCTTGAAATGCACAAAAATGAAGCTCATGCAATAGCCCATAAATGAGGTATACAAGCACAACTCTCAAACGCATTTAAATAGTGGAAAACATGGGAACATGGCACAAGTATAGGCTTTGAAATAACATGCTTAATGATGCCAAGACATGGAAACACCTCAAGTTAAGCATGCAAGGGGCTCCAAAACTCAAGGCTAGGCAAGGATATTACACTACAAGTATGCATGGTAAGCATCATTCGACCAAGAGGCCTCAAAACAGAGCTAAGGCAACCCAAAATATGAACAAAATCAGTTTGAAGTATAGCCAAAGTATGCTAGAATCAATGGCCAAAACAACATGCAATGTAAGCTAGTGAGCATGGTTTACACTACAAGCATGTGAAGCATTCAAGAGGCCACTAAACTAGCCAAAGAAAAGCTATGATATGCCAAATAATGACTAAAAACTCACTAAAACATGACCAATACATGCAAGAATGACATGCTCCTTTGATAAGCTATGAAGAGGATTATTCTATACATGCAAGAGGCAAACATGAGGTGACCAAACCAGCCCTAGACAAAGTCTAGGAAGGTCCTAAAAGTCACTAAAAATGGCCTGAACCAAGGCTAGGAAGTATGAAAATATAGGCTCCCTTGAAAGGCCAAAAATGCCAACAAACAAGGCCAAAAGAGAGGGGGGGCTCCCCTCTCTGAATTTGGCCCGCAAAATATCATGCCAACCACTAAAAATCCATTGGATTTCAGTGGCTAAAGGGCCAAGCAAAGCTCAATAGCAAGGCCTCATGGTATGGCACAAAACAAAGCAAAATGAAGCTTGCAAGAGGGTAGATGACCTCCAACAGGAAAATGGCCTTAAACAAACATGAAAATCACTTAAATATGAGCCTTTTTTCAGTTGACAACAAAGCTCAAATATGCATGCAAGTATAGCTAAGAGAAGGATCAAAGTAAAGCTTAAAAGAGGGAAAGGTGAGTTACCCTTGAAGCTCAACAAAGATAGCAACTTCTGGACCAAAACTCAACCTTTGAGACCTCTCAAGACCCTCCAAGAACCTCAGATCAATGGTGGAGGTGTGTAGCTATGAGGTGTGGTGCAATAGGCGAAGAACAATGCACTTTTGAACCCAAAATATAGAGATATAGAGAGGGATATATATTTTGCCCTAAACAAATTTTTTGGCACCTGGTATAAGGAGAGGGAGGCCCTCTCTTATAGAGGAGCAAAGGTTTAAGCTTCCCCAAGAAGCTAGTGCAAAGGTTCAAGCTTTCTCAAGAAGCTAGAACAAGGGTTCAAGCTTCCTCAATAAGCTAAAGCAAAGGTGCAAATCCTCCATACATGTGTATGGAGGATACAGCCTGTGCCTTCCAACTGGCACAGCTGGCAACAACTCACAGAGACAAAACTGGAGGGAGCAGGTTGACAAGTTAGGGTGGTCGGCCGACCACTTCCCCTGGTCGGCGGACCAGGGTGTAGACACCTCATTTTTGACCATCCTCAAGACTTGGACGTCACCGTTGGAACACTCGATGATCATCCATGTTCGTGTTCGTTTTGAGTTCTCGGAGGCCTCGGCTGCGCGCCTTGCCTCAGGATCTCTCAACTCGTTTGTTTTGTATTTGGTTTTGCACCAAATACTTGTGCTTTTGCTTTGAGGGGCAGGGAATGGCTTGTTGGCCATCCCCACACCCCACCGACCTTCCCTTTACATCACCGGCCATTCATTGCTGCCACCGGCCATGGTTTCTTAATACCAATGGCCGGTCGACACTTTATGTGGCCGACCGGCACTTTATTTGGCCGGTGACTTTTTTTGCTGGCCGGTGTGACCCTTTTGCACCCTTCAGGCATGGTGCATGCCATCTGTGCCAGCTGGAATGCACCAACACTCCTCCCCATATATAATGTGGCTGTTTTGAGCCTTTGCACCCCTTTTCCTTCTAGAAGGTTGAACCCTTTGGTCAAGCTTCTTGAGGAAGCTTGACCCTTTGTCATGGCTTCCTCAAGAAGCCTTGACCTTCTTGCCCCCTTTGCCCCTTTTTACTTAGCTTCTTTGAGAAGCTTAGAACCATTTTTTTTTTTTGCCTATATAAGGACCTGTCCTCTTCCATTGTTGGTTGTTGTTGATTTTGAGCAAAAAAAACCAGAGCTTATACATATATATCTGTTAGATACATCTTCTCTCTCTATATTTTTGTCTCTCTTCTCTTTTGTGTGTGTTTTGTGGCCTAAAAGTGTGTTTTGACCTTAGTTTTGCACTAAGACACACACCATTACACCATACTTCGACCTTGAGGGGCTTTGAGGGTTTCTTTTTGAAGTTTTGGACTGGTTTTGATCAAAAGAAGGAGGCTGCATTGGCTATTCATCAAGGGTTCTTCAAGGGTAATCACTTTACTTTAGATTCCCCAATCTTGCACTAGACTTTTGCCTATCTTGCTTATTGTTTTAGACTTTGTGTATAACTAGGAAAAGTCTTGTATTTGCATGCTTAAGATGTTTCATTAGGTCATTTTGGTGTTGGGGGTCGACCTCCCCCTCTTAGGCCTTGTTTGGCCCTTTTGGTGTCCTCTTTGTTAAGCCTTGGTTACCTCAGTGTATTGGCCTTCTCACCACTGAAATCCAGTGGATTTTCAGTGGTGAAGAGAAGGGTTTAAGGTCTTGTATAGGGGAGGGACACCCCTCTCCCCTTTGTGACTCATTTATCTATGTTTTTGGCTCAATAGGGTAGCATGCATGCTTAGTTGTTTATGACTCCATTTCAGAGGCTTTTTGGGTGTTTTGGGTCGTATTATATCTCTGTCCCATGTTGGTTTGTTGACCCTTAGCATGCATTTTGTACTTGCATTGTATTCCTTCATTTCGTCTAGAAATGTATCATGACATTTGACCACTATGCTCTCATGTTTTGACTTTACTTTGTGAAGTTCTTGGTCATATTTTTCCATGCTTGGGGTCTGTTAGGTACTGGTTTGGTCATATTTGACATGCTTTATATGGCTCCTTAGCGTTCTAGCATGTTGGCATTGGTTATGTGAATCATAAGCATGCTTGGGTTAGGTTGTTTAAGTGATTTGGGGTCATCTCACATGCCATTTCAATCCCTAATTCATGCTTGTATGCCTGCACTTATCATCCCTTTCATGCCTTGAAGAATTGTTTTGTTGTGCCTTGAAAAGGGCCATTATACATGCTTAAGTGTTTAAGCTTTAGGCTGCCATATCAGTGGGTTTTGGGTGCTAATTTTGCATATTGAAACTCTATTTCATATTGGAAAGTTCATGCCATGAGTGCTTGGGGTAGTTGTTGTATAATGCTCCTTGCCTTGGACCTATTGGTGTGCATGTTTGCATAAGCATTGGCTCATCATTTTGGGCATTTTGGCCACTGTTTGGAGGGTGGACTGAGGTCTGCCCTTTGTGGTTTTAGGCCCATCATTGCATGGTCATGTTGCATTGCTTTGGGCTCATGCTTGCATAGTATCATACTTGCATGTTTGCATAATGTTTAGCTAATTGCATCTCATATACTCATATGCATATTTGGCATGTTTATATCATATTAACTTAGCTTGCATGCTTAGGATACATCACATTTGGCATGCTTTGCATATTAGCCTCATGTTGCATTTTTGAGTTGTATTTGCATACATGCATTGCATTGTTTAGTTTGGGGTGTCAAACCAAGCATGAGGATTGAGAAGCGTTCGTACTCAAAGTGACGTAACGCGCCTCAATCTTCGGTCACCGATGCCCTTGACCCCAATATGATAGGATGTTGGCTTTCATTTGTTTGTTGCATGCATTTTTACATTAAGTTGCAAATTTGGCCTCTTAGGCCATCATGCACCGAAATGCATAATTGGTGGCCCGAGGGTCGAGGGTCATGCTCTCTTGAATCTATTGCATGATAGGGGGAGTGGCTATGCTTACATTTGCTTGAAATTCCATGCCATGCACTGTCTGTCCTTTGTTGCTGTCAAAAACAGGGTTCTGCAGGAATTTATGGCCAGCCGGCCATATATAGTGCCGATCGGCTATCAATGGCTGGCCGGTGATTCAAGTTTTGGCCGATACTCTAATTACCATGGCCGGAGGCCTTTTTTTCTGGCCGGTGGCAATCCGGAGCACTTAGGGAGTAATTCAAAGCAGGTCTAGAAATTTGTATGATCCTCAGAGGGGCAGGGCAGTGTAAACAAAGGCAACAGTGCCATGGCAACGGGTTTCCGAGCAGTAAGAGTCGAGCATGGATCATCCAAACATTTCGAAGGCGGGGCTGTGGCCATTTTAATTATGCATTTAATTTGTTAATTAATTAGGTGTTTTGTAATAATTAATTTAGTATTATTTATTCGGACTGTATTATTCTTTCGGTCCCTCCGTGAGGGTATTGTAATAAGTGTGTGTGGGTGGTGTATGTCTTCCAATCCACGTCTTTCTTCCCTTTTATTTACTCGCTTATGATGGTAGACTGGGGTATATTTAAATTAGCGTACCTTATGCTATGCATGCGTGCATCCATACATTTGTCTTCATGCACCGGGCTCGGTACATCATACTAACTGCACTTGTATTTCAATTCCAAGTTGAATACCTGTTAGTTGCAACATCTCACATGCCATCTTTAGGATAGCCGAGCCTATTGTAGTTGCATTTTGCATGTGTTGCATTAGCCATCTTAACATGAACTAGGATCATGCATATGATTACTAACTAGCTTCTGTTTTGGCTTGGAGTACTCGTAAGCATTTGCTTTAGCATACCGCATGCGTGTGAGTGTTGCCATAATAGCATGATTACCATGAGGCTAGCTGCTTATGTGATATAACTGCTTGGAATGCCTGTGGATGGAGGTTGAATTACCTAAATTGGATAATGCATTAAAACTGTGAGTTTTAAGCCTACTAGATAGTGGCAAAACCATCTTTTCTAAAGCCCACTTAAGGGTGGCAAAACCTACATTTTAGCCTACTCGCAAGTAGCAAATCACTTTCAAAACAAACATGAAATGTTTTGTTCTAATTTGGGCGATTTGGTCTATACTTGTTTGCTGTTCGCATAACATAGTAATTCTAGGCTAATAACTGGAATAAGGACATGTTATGTTTTCAAAACAAGATATCACGGTTAGTAGAGGCCGATCTTCGGATCGGTCGAGAGGGGGTGCTCATGGCTGACCTTCCCCAATCGTACCCAAGCTCCCGAGCCGAGGCAACTTTGGTGATGACGGACACGTGGCCTTTGGCACCGAGTCAGGGTTTCCTAAATTTCCCCATTAAAAAATATTTAGGTGGCGACTCTGTATCTGGCAAAACAGTCCATGTTTGGCACTTCTTTTCTAAAAATCGGTTTCCAAAACGATTTGCCAAATTTGGACTCTTTGGTTCAAGATTAAGAACCGTGACACAAATCGAGTCCGAACTGTGGGGTGAGGCCCTCACGCAAGGCGCGTCCACAGTCTTTGGCGACTCCGCTGGGGACTTTAGAGAGTTTGACTCGAACTCATGATATCTTGTTTTGATTACACTTATGTGTTTCTTTGCATTGCGTGTGCATTGGTGCGCCTAGGACACCGTGTTTGCCATCTGCCATTCCTGAACGGTTTGCCGGAGGCTTGTCTTGTCAAGACATGACCATGAGGCTGACCAGTTGTGGGCTCTGACAGTATGGGAACACAAACCACGGTTTTACCGGGGCACCCTTTTCGACCATTCGACCTAGTGCATATCGAAATCCATAGTGACCATTCCAAACTAGGATAGGTTGCTTACCCAATGTTAGGTTGTTTGAAAACTGCTACGTGCATAGTGAAACCCTAGCTCCTGACAAAAATAGGACAGGGAAACCCTACCCCAACATAGGGGTGTTTTAGTTCTCTTTTACGTGCTATGTGTTTTTAGAGTGTATCTATGCAGGGAACACACATATCAGTTCGCAAGTTTGAGTGTTAGGCCTGCGGACATCAGTGTTTTTGGGAATCAGTTATCTGCGGGTATCAGATTCAGACTTAGGGGCAACGATTTGGAAACAGTGATCAGTGATTAAGGAACAGTACATTCAGTTTGTTGGCAATTTGTTGTGATACCCAGCTGTGTGTTGTGTTTATTTTACGTTGTTACACTGTCCAATTGTCTGTTTGTTTATACGCTTTATTTATCTTTTTACTAGGTAGTCGAGCACAATTGCTTCTGACCCAGTAGATATTCCCCAAGCACTCTGGACTAGAGGTCGTCGACTCCATTGATCTGAGGATCTGGTAGACGGACAACTAGTGTACCACTCTCTACCCCCGGTTACTAGACGAAGGACAGCTAGGCAGAGGGCATCAGTTCAGTAGTCAGTACAGAGGGCTTTGTCTACCCCACCTGTGTACAGTAGGGATCAGGATTCTGCTTCTCCCACAGAAAGGGAACATATACCGATAATTCAGTCAGAGCAGAACAGTATGGCCAGTTTAGAGGAGATGGTGCGCCAGCTCCAAGAAGTATGAAAATGATACAGCAGGATGCTGTCCGACAGGCAGAGTTCGCCAAGCAGCAGGCTACGGTTATGAATGAACAAGCAGAGTTAATCGTGAGGTTACAGCAGCAAACCGGAGCATCTGCTTCGCAGCAAGCTCCTCCCCCGCCAGGAATTCCAACTCCCAGGGAGACAGCTAATGTTCAGAATGATACGGACATTCCCACAGGACCACCTCCACCCCCGATCCTACCCCAAATCCAACCCCAGTTATCCAAAACACCCACCAACCTACCTGACTCTCCCTTTGAGTTCGAGACAGACCCCACAGACCATCCCTGATAATCGAAGATGGATATACCGACGCAGCTATGACGCTGCCTGACAGATTCAAAATGCCGCACATTGATCGATTTGATGGGTCCGGGGACCCCATGGTGCACCTGAGACTGTTTTCAGATATCTTAAGGCCAATGGGCCTCAGCAGACTTCAGAACCTGTCTCTGTTCGGCCGGACCCTGTCGGTGTGGCGGCCATATGGTATGCCAAATTAGAAGATGATGTCAAGAGAAACTGGGACAAGATGGCCGAGGCCTTCATTACGCAATACTCATATAATACACAAATCGAGATTACAACCCGTGATCTCGAGACAACAAGGCAAGAGCCTAAAGAGAGTTTCTCAGAATTCGTGACCAGATGGAGGGCCAAGGCTTCGATGATGACCTTAAGGCCTATAGACAAAGACCAGATTCGGATGATTGTGCGCAATCTTTAGCCGAAGTTGATGCAAAAGATGATCGTACTCTCCTTCCCTACCTTTTCTGATCTACATGAAATGGGGGTGCAGATTGAGGATGCCTTGAAGCAAGGCTTAATTGACAATGACCGGGAGCAATCCCGAAGAACTTTTAACCGCAACACTAATGTAGGCCCGAGCGGCACTACAACTACAAGAGCCTCCGAAGTGAGCATGGTCAGCACCAACCCCCCTCTAAGAACCATGGCAGCTGCGCCATTCTCCGGCGCGTCCAGAAGCCATACCTAAACAGCCAAATACCCACCCAAAAACATAAGAACCATCGCTCCACTGTATATGCCCCTATCCAAAGCTCTGGGGGTTTTAATCAGAAAAGGGCATTTGAAGCCCCTAGAGCCGCGGCCCTTACCAGAAAGACTTCCCTCTACCCACAGCCCAGCCAAATATTGCGCATTTCACCAACAGCACGGTCATGACACTGATCTGTGCTTCCGATTACGTCATGAGATTCAAGATCTCATCGATAACGGGGGTGATTCTGCCTCCCGAGAAACCCAATGTTACAACAAACCCTCTCCCTATACATAACCAAGCTCAACCGCCCAAAAGGATCAACTTCATCCAAACTGGGGTCGTGCCTTACGATCCTAGCATCTATATCACCCCTTCCCACCTGCCTAAGCCAGAGGTGTTCCTTCCTGATTGCACCGATTTGTGCATGATGGACATCTCCATAACCCAGCCTAAGCCAACAGTGGTGACTATCAAGGACAGGAGAGGGGAGATCCCAAAGGAGAAGAGGGTTGTTGAGCCGGAGTCTGCGGAATCTGGGAGTTGTGTTGAGAAGACATATAGTCCGGGTGACTACATTTCATTAATAGGCCAGGATGGGCCAGATGTGGAATTACCAACAGGGGGAGAGCTGTGAATGATCCAAGGGGATAGTCTAGGACAGGGAACAGATGATTTAACGGCTATGGAAGAGGACCTTGCCAATTTCCAGTTTTACAGTGACTACGATCCAGGGGACGCAGCAGTAAACTGGTTTGATTATGAGGAATCGGTAGAGGCTACTGGGTGGTTGGATGATCAATCGGATGTGGTGGAAGAGTTCCAACTAGGACAGGGCACGAATGTCAGTGACAGTCAAGAGAGTCGGAGAACAGAATACATCGCCGGAGAACACCAGTGTCAAGAATTTCGCTCAGGATTGGAGCATTCTGAATACAGGAATTATTGAGCAGCCAACTGTGTTGATACGGTCGGAACAGGAAAGACTTAAAGATTCCGAGAGAATCAGAAAGGCAAAGGCCCATGTGGGGACTGAAACTGCTGTGTGCACAGGAACAGAGAATACTGCGAGCATAGGGATGGAAGGTACCGCGAGTACGAGAACAGTCATACCAGAGCCGGACAGGTGTTTGTCGGCTGCTGATGGAATGTAGTGGAAAGATGAGGATTTATGTCTTGCCCATACGGACGAAGATTGGGGGAACAACCAACCCGATAACACCTGGTACCTTGGAGAAGTCGACCATATGACACGGAGCGGGCGGTACTTCAAACCCCCACACCTAGATCAACTAGAGGCTTCTGGGTAGGATAGGGAGGCTGAGAAGCAAAAAGAGAAACAACTTGAAGAGGAGGCTGTGTTCAAACAGTTAAAAAAGATACAACCAGACATCTCCATCTGGGGACTGCTTATGGCATCACGAGTGCACAGACAGGCTGTCTTGTCAGCCATGGACAAGGCTAAGCTTTCGATAGAAACCACGCCAGAACAGCTGGTAGGATTAGTCTTTCCGGGAGGAGCTACCCCGATGCTGACTTTTTCCGACAAGGAATTGCCACCTGAGGGGGGGAACCATAATAAGCCACTCTACATCTCCGTGGAATGTAGGAATAAATGGATATCGGTGGTTCTTGTTGATACCGGATCTGCCATCAACGTCTGCTCGGCAAAGACGACGTATGCGATCAGTTTGAAAACCACGGACTTTGTACCAACAGCCCAGGTGATTCGGGCATACGACAACACAAGTAGAGAGGTCATGCGGACAGTGAAACTTCAGACTAAAGTTGGGCCGGGACAGCATGAGATAGATTTCCATGTCTTAGAGGTTCCTGCAACTTTCAACTTGTTTTTAGGGAGGCCGTGGCTGCACCAGGTAAAGGCAGTGTCGTCCACTTTCCATCAAATGGTGAAATACCCCTATAGGAAGGGAGTAGCCATTGTTTTTGGGAATTCATCGATTCATCCACCACCGGAGGTATCTACTCCTGTTCTAGAAATTGAGCACGGTATGGAAGATGTGTTTATATCGGGTTTTACCCTGGCCGAGGCTCAGGTTGTACAGAACATCATGGCTGCTAACGAGGGGATATATGTCAGTGCTCAAGCAGTGTATCTCATGAACAAGCTCCAATACATCCCCGGGATGGGATTAGGAAAGGGCGGCCGGAAAGGCGTCGCAGCATTGGCCGAAGTGCCACATAACCCTCATACCTTTGGCTTGGGTTATCTGCCCACCAAGGAGGATTGGGTAAGGTAAGGAAAGGAAAGGAAATGGCTGGAAGAGCCAGAGCGAAACAGATGGGGAAGCCTTTTGAGTTGATGCACCGGCCCATCCGGGGTACCCTAAACGGACGCTTCGTCCGGGAGGGGAGGATTTTCCATTCTGTGGTTTTCCGGAGCCGTGGCTGAACGCGGAGAGGAAGCGCGTACCGGGGTTCGAGATTTTCTTTGACCTACAGTTACCTGGGGATGATGTTACCGAAGAGCAGACAAACCTGACAGTTGAGGTTGAGCAGAATAGAAAAATGGAGTCTAAGGACACCGAACTTGAAATGGGGGTAGCACTAGCATGTCTACTTTTAGATCCTCCGATTGAGTAGAAGTGCTTGGGGGATGACTTCTCGTTGTCCATGATCGGGAATGAAATGGTTGCGGGCCTACCATCAACTATTTTGGATGCATCCATCGCACCCTCTCTCATTTGCAATACGAAGAGGGATTTTTGTCAACAGCATCGGGTCAGGTAGTGAGCCGGAATCTGATTCCACCGAGTCTTGTGAGTCGGAATCAGGTTCCAGCTCAACTGAGTCTGAGTCCAGTATTCCCCAGGTCGTCTTTTTCTTTCTCCTTTGAGTCTGTTGTAATAGAAGAATCGGACGGTTTGAAAGTACTTAATGAGAATGATATGGATGTGGTTTCTGAGTGCTTTTCTGTGCCTTTGATATATTGCTTAAATCAGGACTTTCAAAATTTTGATGAAAACAACGAGGAAGAAATTTCTCCGGTTTTGCAACGATTAATTGATCAAGAGCAGGAAAGATTTGTTAAACCTTTAGTTGATGAAATCACTACTATGAATATTGGTACTGAGAAGGACCCGCGGCTGGTCCAGATCGGGTCCACGTTGTCTTCGGAGGAACGCGAGCGCTTAGTCGCTTTATTAAAAGATTTCAAAGATGTTTTCGTGTGGTCCTACGAAGACATGCCTGGAATCGATCCTGAGATTGTACAACACCGGATCCCTCTTGACCCCTAGGCCCGACCTGTCAAACAGAAACTCAGAAGGATTCATCCAGACTGGGCCATCAAGATTAAGGAAGAGGTCACCAAGCAAATCGATGCAGGCTTCCTGCTGGTATCCGAATACCCGACTTGGTTGGCCAACATTGTTCCAGTGCCGAAGAAAGATGGCAGAATCCGAGTATGCGTGGATTTCAGGGATTTGAATAGAGCTAGTCTAAAGGATGACTTCCCCTTGCCACATATTGATGAGTTGGTGGATTTCACGGCGGGGCATGCTTTGCTTTCGTTTATGGATGGCTTCTCAGGCTACAATCAGATAGTGATGGCACCCAAAGACCGGAAGAAGACTGCTTTCACCACCCCGTGGGGGACATATTGCTACAGAGTGATGCCATTTGGGTTGAAGAACGCTGGTGCTACATATCAACGAGCCACGACCACGATATTGCATGACATGATCCACAAAGAAGTGGAGGTGTACGTGGATGACATGATTGTCAAGTCCAAAGAAAGAGAAGGCCACTACATCGCCTTGCAAAAGTTCTTCCAAAGGATCAGAGAATTCCGGCTGTGGCTGAATCCTCAGAAATGTACGTTTGGTGTTACAGCGGGAAAAATACTAGGGTTTCTGATTACACAAAGGGGCATCGAAGTCGACCCTTCCAAAATCAAGGCCATCTTAGAAATGCCACAACTAATAACTGAAAAGGAGGTACGAAGCTTTTTGGGTAAAGTGCAATTCATAAGACGGTTTATCTCAAAATTAACCCTGACTTGTGAACCACTTTTTGGTCTCCTGAAGAAAGGAAAGAAATTCCAATGGGATTGTCGATGCCAAGCTGCTTTTGAACAGATCAAGAATACTTACAGAACCCACCCGTGTTGTCACCGCTAGAACCGGGAAGACCGTTGATATTGTACCTTTCAGTAACTGAGACTACAATGGGCTGCATGCAAGCACAAGAATCGGAGGATAAGGTGGAGAGGGCTATCTACTATCTGAATAAGAAGATGCTGGATTACGAGACCCGTTACACTCCGCTGGAGAAGGCTTGTTTGGCTTTGGTATGGGCTACCAGGAAGCAGCGGCACTACCTGTTAGCTCAATCCGTAATGTTTGTTTCATGACTCGATCCCATCAAATATCTTTTCGAGAAACCGGCACTTACGGGTAGGCTAGCTCGTTAGTTGTTGTCGATCTCCGAATTCGAAAATATGTGACAACGTGCACAATGTATATGAAGAAATTTGAACACATATAAGTAAAGCATAACGTGACAACGCATGCAATGTGTATAGAAACTTGGAATTGAACACATGTAAGTAAAGCAATGCACGTATGCACATAATGTGTATAGAAACTTGAAATTGAACACATGTAAGTAAAGCAATGCACGTATGCACGCAATGTGTATAGAAACTTGAAATTGAACACATGTAAGTAAAGCAATGCACGTATGCACGCAATGTGTATAGAAACTTGAAATTGAACACATGTAAGTAAAGCGTGCGGTCTACGCAAGCAATGTGTATAGAAAGAAACTTGAAATTGAACACATGTAAGTAAAGCGTGCGGTCTACGCAAGCGATGTGTATAAAAAAGAAACTTGAACACATGTAAGTAAAGCATGCGGTCTACGCAAGCAATGTGTATAAAAAGGAACTTGAACACATGTAAGTAAAGCATGCGGTCTACGCAAGCAATGTGTATAAAAAAGAAACTTGAACACATGTAAGTAAAGCATGCGGTCTACGCAAGCAATGTGTATAAAAAGGAACTTGAACACATGTAAGTAAAGCATGCGGTCTACGCAAGCAATGTGTATGAAAAGGAACTTGAACACATGTAAGTAAAACATGCGATCTACGCAAGCAATGTGTATAAAAAGGAATTTGAACACATGTAAGTAAAGCATGCGGTCTACACAAGCAATGTGTATAAAAAGGAACTTGAACACATGTAAGTAAAGCATGCGGTCTACGCAAGCAATGTGTATAGAAACTTGAAGTATGGTAAAGGCAAGCTATTCAAGATGTCGAAATACAAAGTACTGCAATACATTATAATTGAAGTGATTTGTGGAGTTCACAAGATACACAAAGGATACAGGAGGGGATGCTCCTCGCACGTACGGAGCATTGTTCATAGCAGACACAACTTGAGGTCAACTCGGAGGTCTATGGATGTTTCAAAGGTGTACTTCCTTGCACTGCCTTGAGAAACTTGAGGTGCCACACCAAACAACAGATCCAAACAAAGGCGCGAGACATGTATTGACCTCAAGGGATGGGTTACCAGTATCAACTCTGATACTTTGCTGCCCTACTCTCTTTTTGCTTTACTTTCCTTTTTACTGGTAGTTTAAGCACATTGCACTGCCTCAGATAGGGTTTGTTATCATTTTTCAAAACTGTGTATTTTCGCAAAACACATGATGGAAATGAAACTGCTATTTTGTTCAAAAGATGTTACATTTGCACGTTTTTTTATGCATCGCATCGCATGGAATCACATAACAATGTGAATGAAATTCATTTGAAAATAGAGCGTTTGCATCGTAGTAATCAAGTAGTGAACCCATTTACAACTCGATAAGCAAAACAGAGAGACTCGATACAACCAAACAAGTGCGAGTACAACTCGATAAGCAAATCAAAGACTTAAAGGGAGTGGAATACAACTCGATAAGCAAATATACGACAACTCGATAAGCAAATAGGCGTGACTCCGCAAGAATCGATCACCGAAGGGCATTGGAGGTGGTAGAATTCCACAATCCTCAGCATAAACAGTTCATAGAACAAGGAGGAAGACCACCGGCCAGGAGTAGAGGCCATCGGCCATGAGAACTTGTCACCGGCCAAAAGTGGTGGCCGGTCAGCACTAGAAGAAGGTGAACATGCATGCTTGGTTCCCGTCCCGGTAAGCTCTCCGATTACTCTTTAAAGGCTCTGTCTGCAGGGTGTCCTTGAGAACTTGCCATTGAACCTTACCAAAACCAGTCTGAAGAATGCATCAGTGGCCTGCTGGCCATGGAGAGATACTGCCGACCACCTGCCGGCCAAAGTTGGTACACTGCCGGCCAAGGATGAGGAGGTGCTGGCCATCTGTAGGGCACTGCCGGCCACTGATGTGCTGTGTCACCAAACTACAGCAGAGCACAAAATAGAGAAAAGGGACGGTCTCCCAAGGGGGAGGCATAGTTGGATCCACGACCATCAACCACGCATCGCAATGCATGATGGCCAAAGATCCAACTTGTGCAAATCAATATGAAATGAATGCACAAATAAACACATAAATCCCAAAACTCTATCATGAATCATCAAGAGCGTCGGTGACCGAGAATTGAGACATGTTTCATCACTTGAAGTATGAAACGCCCCTCGTTCCTCATGCTCGAATTAACACTTAATCCAAACAACAATGCAACACAAGCATGGCAAACACGCAATATGACTTAAGCATGCAAACATGCAATGCAATAACTCAAGCATGCAACAAGTATATGAGCATGATGCAATGCAATTGACATGCAATAGGCATACAATCATAAACATGCAAACATGCATAATGAAGCAAGCATACAACAATATGCAAGACAAGCATGCAACAACATGCAAAGATGGACTTAAACCAAAATGGACAGCTCTCGAATAGGCCCAAAATCAGTGGCCAAAAGTGATGAATTGATAGTATGAAAAGCATAAAAAGGCAAGTAAAACATGCATGCCAATTGGCTCAAGGATTAAGGCACAAAGATGCAACTCTTAAGCACACTTAAAGAGTGACAAGCATGGATATATGACAACAAGGTAAGCTCTGAAATCTCATGTAAATTGATGCCAAATCAACTAAACAATGCAAGCATAGCATGTTAGAAAGCTCAAAGCTCAAAACTAGCAAAGGGACTTAAGCCATGGCCATACAAGGCAAGCCCCAAAGGGCTAAGGGAACCTAAAACAGTCCCAAGGCAGGTCCAACCAAGACCAAAAACAAGCTCGAAGCTAGCCAACATAGGCTAGAGCACAAGGCCAAACACAGAGAGCATGCAAGGCTACAAAAGAGGCAATGCACTACACCTATTGAAACCAAACATGGCATGACTTGGACAACATAAAACAAAGTTACATCATGGTATAACAAGACCAAAAATGCACTGATATGATGAGCCAAAGGCTTAGGCTTAATAGCATGCACAAAAGTTCATTTTTGAGGCATAAAGAGCCAAGCCTCCAAGACATTCAAAACATGCCAAATGCAAGTGTATGACTACATTTCATGGACTGAAATAACATTTAAAATGATGGCAAAGCATGCAAACATCAAACGTATGGCATGGTAGGGAACTCAAAACCCAAGACTAGCCTAAGCATTTACACTATAACTATACAAAGCATGAGTGATATGGCCATGGCAGCCCAAAACAGTCCAAGAACGGCCCAAAACAAGGACAAAATCATGCTGGAGCAAAGCCAAAATATGCTAGGATGATGAGTCAAAGCATCATGCACATAAAGCTAGTAAGCAAGATTTCTTCTACAAGTATATGGAGCATGCAAAAGACGACCAAACCAGCTATGGAAAGAGTCATGACATGGCAAGACATCACCAAAAACATGTTGAAATGGACTGAACATAAGTTAGGATGACATGCTAAAGCAAGAAGCATGTAAAGCTAGTTTATGAGATTTACACTACAAGTGTATTGCACATGCATGGAGTGACAAAACCAACCCAAAATAGATCTAAGGCATGGTAAAACATCACAAAAAACCTACTAAAATAGACTCAACACAAGCTAAGCAAACATGCTACTTTGATGAGCTACAAATGGGATTACACTGCACATACAAGATGCATGCAAAATGTGACCAAACCGGCCATGGACAGAGCCAAGGCAGGTCCTAAAATTCACAAAAAAGCGCCTGAACCAGGCCTTAAAAGTACATAGAGGCATGCTCCTTTGGAAGGCCAAAAATGCAAGCAAACAAAAACACAAAGAGGGGGGGTCACCCCCTCTAATTTGAGGCCTCAAAACCACATGCCTACCACTGAAAATCCACTAGATTTTAGTGGTTAGAAGGCCAAACCAAGGCTAGCTCGGAGGCCTTAAGGCATGGCTTAAAACAAGGCCAAACAAGGCCAACAAGAGGGTTGAAGACTCCCAACAGCCAAAAGACCTTAAACAAACTTCAAAAGTACTTAAATACAAGACTTGTTTTAGTTGAAAGCAAGGCCTAAAACAACATGCAAGGAAGGCCAAAATGAGGTACAAAAAGGTGCTAAAAGGGAGAGAAACTTGCCCTTTAAGATCAACTTCGAAACCAACAACTTCAGGGGGGTAAAACCTCACTTTCAGAGCTCAAGCAACCTTCCCAAGAACCTCAGTCCAATGGTGGTGGTGTATCTCTAGGTGTTGTAGTGTTAAAGTGCAAGGAAAATGGAGTTCAAGGCACAAATCAACAACAATATATATATATATAGAGAGAGAGAGAGAGAGAGATTTTTCTTCTCAAAATGCTGAACCTCTGCTAAGGAGAGAGGCTCTCTCCTTATATAGAAGAAAAGCAGTGCAAAGCTTCTTCAAGAAGCTTGGCAACAACTTCATCCCTCCATATGGAGGGAAGATAAAAGGATTCCTGCTGGCTCAAAAGATCTAGAGTGGAACCTGCTGAGACAGGGATTCTATCGGCCATCATCAGTGGCCGGCAATGGCTCATTGATGGCCGGCAGGCTCAATCAATAGCCGGCAGCAACAAAGTGGGAGCCGGCAGGGCAAAAGGGTGGCTGGCAGTGCACCAAGAAACACACTCTGAAAGCACCTAGCCAAGGTCCAAGAATGGGGCAGAAAGGATACAGGGTCTGGAAAGCTCGAACCTATGACGTTCCGTCGCGAAAGTCAAATACCCGATGAGCAATCGAACTTATGGCTAGATGTACCTGCAAGCACAACCAAGTCTTGAGGACGGTCAAAAATGGGGTGTCTACAGTTGCCCCTCTTTGACAGAACTCGAAAGTCACAAAGTGACGGGAGTGAGTGTCAAAACCCAGAGACGACCCATTTTTAACAAGACCGAAGACTCAGGCAGACATTCAATATGAGCATACAGAGATGCGCCCGTAGGCTAGGGCAAAATGCAAATGACATGCAAGATGCGATAGCATAACTTATGATTATGCAAAGAAAAACTATAATGAAGCAATTATATATGATAAATGCGACATTTTAAGCAAGTGAATAACAGTCCTACATATTCCAATAGAAAGAATGTAAGAAAATTATGCAATTCTCACCACGTCTCTCATGGAGTGCATACAATACCGTCCGGTTCGTCTGGTCGTGCCAACTTCCAAATGAACCATACATACAATATCGTGCTTGTAAAAGAAAGAGACTCAACAGGTACAATATCGTTAGAAACATGCATAGCAATGCAAGTGAAAAGTGCATGACAATGCAAGTGAAGGGGTGCAAGACAATGCAATCCTGAGGGTGCGAGACAATGCGGGTGGAACATGCGTAACAGCACAAGTTAAAGGGAAGTGTGTGACAGTGCATGATAGAGGTGTGTGCGTGACAGTGCAAGTAGAGATAGTAAAGCATGCGTAACAGCGCAAGTTAAAGAAATGTGCGTAACAGCGTAAGTGAGACATGCGTAACAGCGCAAGTAAAACAAATAAAGCATGCGTGACAGCGTAAGTTAAAGAAGAAATAAAACATGCGTGACAGCGCAAGTTAAAGAAGTAGACATGCGTAACAGCACAGGTAAAACATGCGTAACAGCGCAAGTTAAAAGAGATAAACATGCATAACAGCGCAGGTTAAAGAGATAAACATGCGTAACAGCGTAGGTTAAAAGAAGAAGAGCATGTGTAATAGCGCAAGTTAAAGAAGAAGACATGCGTAACAGCGCAGGTAAAACAAGTAAACAGGCATAACAGCACAACTAAAACAAGGGTGCGAAACAACGCAGAATAACAAGCGTAACAGCGCAAGTTAAATATATAATAATGCAATGCACTAACAAGTGCAGGTGAAATGCGCAAGATAGCGCGACGCGCAAAATAACGCGAGCAATGCACTAACAAGTGCAAGTGAGATGTGCAAAATAGCGCAAATAATGCACTAACAGGTGTAGGTGAGGTGCGCAAAATAGCGCGAACAATGCACTAACAGGTGCAGGTGAGGTGCGCAAAACAGCGCGATGCACAAAATAGCGCGAATGTAATGCAATGCACTAACAGGTGCATATGAGGTGCGCAAAATAGCGCGAATTAAATGCAATGCACTAACAGGTGCATATGAGGTGCGCAAAATAGCGCGATGCGCAAAATAGTGTGAATTAAATGCAAAATGAAATGCAATGCACTGACAGGTGCATATGATGTGCGCAAAACAGCGCGATGCGCAAAATAGCGCGAATGCAATGCAATGCACTAACAGGTGCATATGAGGTGCGCAAAATAGCACAATGCGCAAAACAGTGCGAATTAAATGCAAAATGAAATGCAATACACTGACAGGTGCATATGATGTGCGCAAAACAGCGCGATGCACAAAATAACACGAATTAAATGCAATGCACTAACAGGTGCATATGAGGTGCGCAAAATAGCACGATGCACAAAATAGCATGAATTAAATGCAAAATGAAAAGCAATGTACTAACAGGTGCATATGATGTGCGCAAAACAGCGCGATGCAATGATAATAGTAGATACAAAAATGGGGACACACTCCAACCATGCTGGAAATCGGGAAAGGAGGTCCAAAAACAAACAATCAGGAGCGTATACAGCGCAACCTGAGATAAATTCCAAACACGCTGAAATCATGTGAGGAAGAAACAAACTCTAACCATGCTGAATTCGTGAGAAGAGGTAAACAATTCCAAACATGCTGCAATCGTGTGAGGAAGGAACAAACTCTAACCACGCTAAATTCGTGAGAAGAGGTAAACAATTCCAAACACGCTGAAATCGTGTGAGGAAGGGGCAAAGAGAGAGAAACATAAGGACGTATCCCAGCTGTTTCGGAATGGTACAGGCATTGCAACATATTCCAAATGCTCTAAACCAGAGAAGGAGAAACAAAGGGGACAACCCCGTGTTTCAAAAAGAAGAAGAGAATAGGGACGTATCCCCATGTCTCGGAAAGAAGGAAACATAAGGACGTATCCCCGTGTTTTGGAAATGGCGCGACCATTGGAATGTATTCCAATGCTCGTACCCAGAAGAGAGAAACAAAGGAGACAACCCCGTGTTTCAAAAAAAAGAAGAGACATAGGGATGTATCCCCGTGTCTCGGAAAAAGAAAGAAACATAAGGACGTATCCCCGTGTTTCGGAAATGGCACAAGCATTGGAACGTATTCCAAATACTCGTACCCAGAGAAGGAGAAACAAAGGGAGACAACCCCGTGTTTCAAAAAAAAGAAGAGACATAGGGATGTATCCCCGTGTCTCAGAAAAAGAAGGAAACATAAGGACGTTTCCCCGTGTTTCAAAAATGGCGCGAGCATTGGAACGTATTCCAAATACTCGTACCAGAGAAAGAGAAACAAAGGGAGATAACCCCGTGTTTCAAAAACAAGAAGAGACATAGAGATGTATCCCCGTGTCTCGAAAAAGAAAGGAAACATAAGGACGTATCCTCGTGTTTCGGAAATGGCGCGAGCATTAGAACGTATTCCAAATGCTCGTACCCAGAGAAGGAGAAACAAAGGGAGACAACCCCGTGTTTCAAAAAGAAGAAGAGACATAGGGACGTATCCCCATGTCTCAGAAAAAGAAGGAAACATAAGGACGTATCCCCGTGTTTTGGAAATGGCGCGACCATTGGAACGTATTCCAAATGCTCGTACCCAGAGAAGGAGAAACAAAGGGAGACAACCCCATGTTTCAAAAAAAAAAGAAGAGACATAGGGATGTATCCCCGTGTCTCAGAAAAAGAAGGAAACATAAGGACGTATCCCCGTGTTTCGGAAATGGCGCAAGCATTGGAACGTATTCCAAATACTCGTACCCAGAGAAGGAGAAACAAAGGGAGACAACCCCGTGTTTCAAAAAAAAGAAGAGACATAGGGATGTATCCCCGTGTCTCAGAAAAGGAAGGAAACATAAGGACGTATCCCCGTGTTTCGAAAATGGCGCGAGCATTGGAACGTATTCCGAATACTCGTACCCAGAGAAAGAGAAACAAAGGGAGACAACCCCGTGTTTCAAAAACAAGAAGAGACATAGGGATGTATCTCCGTGTCTCGAAAAAGAAAGGAAACATAAGGACGTATCCTCGTGTTCGGAAATGGCGCGAGCATTAGAACGTATTCCAAATGCTCGTACCCAGAGAAGGAGAAACAAAGGGAGACAACCCCGTGTTTCAAAAAGAAGAAGAGACATAGGGACATATCCCATGTCTTGGAAAAAGAAGAACCTCTCAGCGTAGCACGCGTGAGAAAGAAAAGAGAAAACTTCTCAGCGTATCACACGCAAGAGAAAAAAGGTAAACCTCTCAGCGTATCACACGCGAGAGAGGAAAGGTAAACGTCTCAGCGTATCACACGCAAGAGAAGAAAGGTAAATTGCTCAGCGTATCACACGCGAGAGAGGAAAAGTAAACAAATGCGCGCCAAATGTGAGAGGAGAGAGGTATCAATCAAACTGAACCGGGACTACTGAATGAACGGTACATACAATACTGTGCATGAACGAGAAAGAAACTCGATATGCAAAAATGCAACATAATGCACGATGTTTAAGGAATGGACTAAATAGACAAAGCGGCGCTTTAGAAAGCGCCTCATGAGGTGAATGGCAGTGAACCGCTCTACCCTGACGGGGATCTCCCCTCCAATGTGTTCTTCGAACACTTAACTTCAACTCACAGTACAAAGGTCCTGAAATGCTGAAAAGGAGGAACATCTACTGGGGAAACCATGGATGCCGCTTTTCTTCCTGATCATACTCACAACTTTCCCTATTCTTCAACGGGGTGGCAGACTAGGTTGGATCAATATATAGAATCGAGATGCATACCCGCTACATCGACCTATGGGGCTTCCATACAGATTTCAAGCTGGGGATATACCCCCGGGTATTCAAACCAGACTTTAGTCTCGGAAATTCCAAACCTTTGTGTTCTAGGCAACAACCATTCGAACTCTAGTTTTCACCATCGCAATTAATCTCCTAGGAACTCATTGCAAACACAACCAAGATGCCTCTGGCAGGGATTGGTACTCAGGGAGAGCACTTCTAATCGTGATTCTGATACTGAAACAGTCAACACAGTATTTGATTCACTTTGAATACACAGTTCGTGCAGCACACTGCTTATTCTGAACACACAGCCCATAACACAGTACTCTGTTTCTCTGCATACAGCTTATATAGCACACTGCTCACTCTGAACACATAGCTCATAACACAGTGCTCGATTCATTTTGAACACACGGGATGGCAAGACGGAACTTGTAGGAGTCGAAACAAACTCAGAAGCTCTGAATTTTCCCTCTTTTCTTTTGCTTTGCAACCTGGAACCTATAGTTTCAAATAGGTCTTGATTCTACTGCTCTGAGACGACCTGGGTTGAACCCTGCGGTTTTATGAAAGAACGAATTCTGTTTTACACAAATGTGGAGAATGGCAACAGCACTCTGAGCACAAAATGATTCATTTTTGAAATTGTAATGAGAAAAGGTTCTCAACTGGGTATTGAGCCTACAGCTGACCACAGTCAAAATGACTCAACAACGACAAACAAAAGGTAAACAACCTAAACACATCGAGTAACACTCGAAATGACTCAAAACAAGAATCGAGACAAACAAAACAACAAACATGACACTCAGACGTATTACAAAGGCGAGAGACCTCTCAGTTTGTGATGAGCCAGTTTGTTCGGGTATTGGTTCCCATCCTTTCTCATTTGTGATTCTCACATCACTCGGGCCTCAGGCTCTGTTTTTCTGGAAAAAAAAAAAAGGCCCCTTTCTTCACTTTTTCTCTCAGCTCACATCTCTCTATTCTTCAATCTCTCATTTTTTATCCCTCCCCTGAGTGGTCGATGGATAAACAGAAAGTTACGGGCTCTTACCTCTAGCCTTCCGCTAGATTCTTCTTCTTGTTCACAACAGTGAGTTTCTCCCATAGAGTGGCTGCACTACAACTGGGTGTGTAGCAAATCTGCAGTTGCCATCGGTTGACGATGTTCTGCTGGGGAGTTTGGACGTGATCAGATGTGTCCAGATAAGGGAGTGGAATATCCTAATCCATTTCCGGTTCGTGCTTCGCACTTGATTTGATACCTCGTTGCTCGGAGGATGAGATAGCTTTCGGCATTTTGCTGTTAGCTTCAGTTGTGCCCTTTCTGGCAAGTATATGCCCTTTCTAGTAAGTATGTTAATATAGGAGAAAAGATACAACACCTGACTCAACTATGCCCCTAGTTCATCATTTTGACCATTTTTTGTTTTGGTTTTCTACTAAAACAATTTTGACCAATATAAGAGTTAGATTAACATACTTGTTCAATTTTCTGATTTAAAACAATGCAAGTTAGGTTATGAGCACTGAAAATTTTCCTTTTTTGGGTCCAAGAAAAGGGTCTAGTTTTGGAAAAATGGAATAATTTTCCAGAAAATTAGTCAACCTCAGTAAAAATTCCCAAAAACTATTTTTGCAAACGGCCACTACTCAACGAGCACGGAACCTACTCTCGAGATGTACAACCTCAGATCCAAAACAATGGGAAATTGCTCCTTGCCTGAGTGGCACCACAGCACACTGAATGGCAATGGAAAGTTGCCCCTTGTTTGAATAGCACCACAGCGCATTGGCAACGGAAAGTTGCCCCTTGTCTAAATGGCACCTCAGTGCATTGTAATCAGTTCTCAGAGTGACGATCACAACCGAACTCCCGGATACGGAGAAAGCAAAGATGATCAAAACCATTACATAGACACACTCGATTTGGGAGTGTTTATAGCTGGACTTCAGACTGAAGTTGTCTATGTATCCCAAACATGGGAATCAGCCTTACGTAGTTTGGTTCAGGTACACTTGGGTATTAACCTCTCCTTTTGCGCTCTAACTCTTGCCAAGGCCGCTCTTTCTGGGTTTTTCAACCTTGCGAGCTTTGTTTTTCTTTCTTTTCAATCTTTTCATTTTTCTATTCTTTTCATCTTTTTCATATTTTTTTTTTCATTCTTTGCATTTTTTCCTTTTTTTTTTTGTTCTTTTCTTTTCTTTTTTCATTTGCTCTAACTTTTGCCTGGGTCGCCCTTCCGGGTTTTCGGCCCAGCGAGCCTCTCAAGGGTAAAAGTGTAGCTTGGTCCATGTCAAATGGTTTTGAGATCTCGAAGCCATCTGAATCCAAGAGAGTGGCTGCTGTTCGCTGGTGATGTAAAAGTCCATCTAATGGGGGTTCAATTGCCCCTAGTGTTGTAGATAGGAACTTGGTTGTCCATCAAGAAAACTTTCTTCTTTCCTTCTTCCTGGGATTTGGGCGTTCTTGCCAGTCTTCATTTGATTTGCAGAATGATCCATCTTTGGTTGTTCGAGCACGTCTGATATTTTTTGTGGCCCTAGTCAAGGGCTTTCTCTGATCTAGCTTTGCAAGCTTCTTTGATGACATCCGATCTTCTTGATCTGACTTGCCTCCAGTTCGTGTCTACTTCAAATCTGGCCACACATGCCTCACATCATGATTGACCTTTGAACATTCTGAATCCGAGTCCAATGTTTGAAAGCAAAGGGATTGAGTCTCGAGGCCGAGAGCGATCCTAAGCTGCACAATCTCAAGAGCGATTCCACACAGGTCTTCGCAGGACTGCGCAAAATATTTTTTTGAAATCTTTTAAGAAAGCGACTAGTTGCTCGCGCTGAAGACAGTGTAGAACCAATCTAGATCAAACAAAGATCCTTCTCAGTACTCACATTAACAAGCATGATTTCATTCATTAAGGGCTTAGCATGCCTCTCTTTCTCTCAATTGATCAAATTTTACAAAACCCGAGGAATTCCTCCCTCTTTGTTTTCGTCACAATGTTCCAAAAGTTTTGAAAAACTTAGGTCAATGTAATGATTTCAAGGCATAAAAGAGCAAGTGAAAAGCACTGTCATTTCATTCAAAAACTTCTAGCACAATTGGCGCAAGGCAGAAGCAAACACAAGAGTGTGAAAATTACTGTTGTTTCATTCAGATCTATTGGGACAACTAGCTCCAAGGCAGAAACAGACTCAAAAGAAAGCAAAAAGACAAACAAAAAACCAAAATAGTGATGTTCGAGGTAACACCCCCGGAATCACCCGACTCCTGTACAACAGGACTGACTCGATACAACAAGACAGACCCGACTAACTTAGTACAAAAAGATTGACTATATACAAGACAACAAAACTGACTGAACACCCAAGTCAAAAAGTACAAAAACTAGCATTCGTAAATGCTCAAAATAGTGTGTGCCATACGCCACATCTGGAGTAAACTGAGCGTCGCCCTCAGGTGGTTCATCACCTGATCACATACTCATACTATTCCCTAAGTTCACTGATCCAGTGGCGATAGACTTTGCTGAGCTGGTGCGGCGATGACCTTGTTGTCGAATGGATCTTGTACATCATGGCGAAGACGAAAGCAACTGAAAGTGTCATGACCGGTTTGTTGATGGTAGGCACAATACTTAGTCTGGTCATGCTTTGGAGGGATAGGATCGGGTAGAGGCCGTTGTTCCAACGGTTTCAGATGTACTTTCTGGAGTAAGACCTCTAGAGCCTTTGACAAAGGCATATAAAGTGGGGTAAAAACCCTCTTGACTCGAGGTGGATATTTGGTTTTTTGTGAGCTACTTCCGGATACACCGGTGAATGGGGTAGCTGTTTTTGATGTGGTGGTGGTGACCATGCCCACTTCAGAAGATCTTGCAGTTGCATCACCACTGGTGGTCGCATTCGAACTGCGGGAAAACACCCTCCTGGGCTACTCCTTCTCCTGGTCAATGAGGCCCTGCTTCATAGCGTCCTTGATCTGTACCCCAAGCTCATGTAAGTCGGCAAAGGTAGGGAGGGTTAAGACTATCATTTTTTGCATCAATCTGGGTTGGAGGTTACGCACAACCATCCTGATCTGGTCTTTATCAGAAGGCCTTGTAGTCACCATCGAGGCCTTTGCTCTCCATCTCGTCACAAACTTTGAAAAACCCTCATTTGGCTCTTGGTGGGTGACTTCAAGATCACGAGTTGTGACCTCGATCTGTGTATTATAAGAGTATTGAGCGATGAAGGCCTCAGCCATCTCTTCCCAGTTTTGTTTCACAGAGTTCTCCAATTTCGCATACCAGATTGCG
>JAPPVO010000059.1:187272038-187344090 GCA_030407325.1 Camellia japonica | reverse complement strand
ATTTTCTTTTTGAATTCTACTACTTTAACAACTATGTGTCAAATAATGTTGTGTAATTATTTATAGGCATCACATGGATGAACTTGAGAGCCAAGGTTTGAAGAATGTACAAGAGAGGCTAGAATCAAAGTTCCATGCATAGTTTCTAAAATACATAAGAGCTATAAATTTTTAACCTTATTTGTGTATTTAAATAATGTAGTTAAGTATATGCTAATACATTTCACATCATAAATGAAATTAGGTCACAAAGCAACAACTTGAAGGGACCATGGACACTTCTAATCAACTTATGAACCTCGCTCAAGGTCTTAATAGTTGAGTGACCCGCTGCAGTGGTTGCATTATCCATGGGACCAGATTTCACACTCAAGATCGTGACATGAACCGAAAAACTCAAAATAGTGGTGTGGTTGTTAAGGGTGACCATAAAGGAGAAACTATTGATTTTTATGGAGTTATTAGATATGTAGTTGAGTTAAAATACCTAGGGAGAAATCAAGTGTTCCTCTTTAAGTGTGATTGGTAGGATGTTGGCAATGAAAAAAATGGAATAAAAGTTGATGATTATAACTATATTAGTGTGAATGCTACAAGAACTTGGTACAAGGATGAACCATTTGTGCTAGCATGCCAAGTTGAACAAGTATTTTATATAAAGTCACATCACAAGTTTCACACTCGGATACTTCTAGCACACATTGCAACACTGATGGTTTGTAAATACTTTAAGTTTATGTTTTGTTTTGATTGGTGGTCTCTTCTTTTCAATCCATATATTAACATGATACTTTTTCATTGTTTCTAGTAGGCACATCCAAGGGTAAGAGAGGACATGGGAAGTCAAGAAGCCTTAAATTGGCCAAGCTAAAAAATCAAGAGGTGCGACTGCCTATTCAGATTTGTAACGTTAGTGAACGACCATATGGTGAAGCATTTGAAAAATTTACCATTGAATTAAGGACTGTCACTAGGCAATTTGCCCCACAAAATGTGCCCTTGTGGACCGATATTAGTGAAAAGGATAAAGAGACATTGATTACATACCTTTAGGTAAGAGGTACATTATGCTGGAAGTTTGAACCAATATCTTTGAACCTATATCTGAATGATGATGTTCTAGACTTGGTTTCTTGGAATGAAGATGATGACAGTCCTTGTAATTTTTTTTCTTGTTTGGTATGACAGGAAGGTTTTAAGTTTACCAATGAACCCAATGCTATCGAATCTATTCTCAAATTGATGCACGATCGGTATAAGAACTATCACCATGACCTACGACAATGCTTTAGAAGTTTCCCCACAATAGAATTTGCCCTTACGGATCCTCCTAAAAATATGGAAAAACAGGTGTGGAGGTTCTTGTGTGAAAAGTGGTCTGACAAGGACTGTAAGGTAACTTTGTAATCTTGTGCTCATTTTCTGTCAATCTGTTTAGAAAATAAGTGTATTTTTAGCATTGTCTTATTGTATATTAAATATGATATATTCCTTATGTCAGTTAAATATTTGGCACTTGCATATATTCTTTATGTTGATTATTGGTTTGCTGATTTTCAAACCTCAACTTATGTCAGGAACATGGTATTTCGTAAAGCGGTTATAATTGTTTCACTTGGTGATTCATATTTACAAATAGCTTGGTGGAGAAATTAGTGGTAATTGTTGAACTTCATGACACTCTATCACTATAATTTTAGGCTGTAATTTGAGTCAAAACAGAAGCGCATCTGAAAAATATCTGTTGAAGGCAACTATATCATTAATTTTCTTCCAAAAATTCATGCAGATGAGAAATGTTTAATAATAAAAGAAACACTTTGTAACTTATACATTTAATAATAGGTGAGATGTGGCAAGAATAAGTTGAATCGGGAGAAGTTGAAAGTCCTCCACACTGGTGGCTCGAAGGCCTTCAGAAAAGTGCAATATGATGAGGTATTAATTATAGAATCTATAATTTATGTTTTTCAATTGTAATTGAACAACGTAATTTATATTGATGTTTAAAGTGTGCTATAAATGGCATAGTAAGACTGTGCCACTGGTGAGGAACTTGGACTTGTTGAGTTGTACAAAAAGACACATTTTAGTGAGAAAAAAGTGGCATGGGTGCATGCTAATGTTGAGATTAGACATGTAAGATATCAATCTATATGTACTATCGTTCCTTATATCCTTAATAAAATGTGGATAGATACTTAGTTTTTTCTCAACTAATGAATATTGTAGTGCAAGCTTGAAAAACAGCAGGACAAAGCTATTAAACATGGATCTGGGGCACCTCACTCTGAACACTCGATGATGAAATGTTACACACTACAATCGTTCAATTTCTTAAGCAAAAGGCTTCGGTTACCAAAACCTTGCACCCCCTTTGAACCAAAACCAAAACCAAAACCTTATTTTTTCTAACCTAACCACTCAAAGAAGAGCTGGCCAACAAGTGGCCGGTAGGCCATTTTCAGGTGGTCGGCCGTACCTCTTCATGGCCGGTCGGCAATGTTCAGCGTAGCAGATATTTTGACAGCAGCAAGCTGTCTCCATGTGCATGTCTTGCACCAGCGGTCTCTTTACAGATATTTCTGACATGAGAACCTGTTTTTCTATAAATACAAGGCCTCCCCTCATGGTTTGGGGTTAGAAAATTTTGCCAAAAGCCAAACTTGTCCAACACACTTCCCTCCTCTCTTGCAATTTACATACACTATCTATACACATTCTAAGCTAAAACTTGAGGCTTTTGCTGAGATTCTTGAACACAATTTTAGCTCCTTGAGAGTGTCTAGCTTGTGGTTTGTTAACTAAGAGCTCTTCCTCTCTTTCAAGAGGTAATCTTTGAACTCTTTCACCTTCTTTTCTCTCTTTTTTTTACAATTTAATATTGATTTTAGAGCTATTTTAAACTTAATTATGTGATTTAAAGTCACAAAAAGAGGAGGGGTTAGCCACTATTCCTTAGGCCTTGTTCCATAGCTTGTTGCTTTGCCTTTTTTCTACTTTGTTTCTTTTGCTTTTGGCCACTGTTTTTTGGAGTTTAGGGACTATTTTAAGTGTTTATTTAATTTATGCTTTGAATATTATACTTGTGTTGTTGTAAGTCCTCATGGATTTGGTGTATAGGCCATAGCTTCCAATCCATTTGAGTTGATAGTCTTTTCTTTCATCTTTTATAGCTTTCATGTACATATTCATGTCTTTGTAAGTTTTCACAAATCACGTAAGTGATTTAAGAAAAATGCATACCTGAAGACAAATTCACGTAAGTTAGTTTCCAAAATTTGACCAATACAAAATGCGTAAATTTTCACAAATCATGTAAGTGATTTCACAAAAATGTGTAATGCAACACAAATCCGTGTAAGTTAATTTTCAAAATTAGACCAACACAAAATGCTTAAGTTTTCACAAATCACATAAGTGATTTCACAAAAATGTATAAGTTAACACAAATCAGCGTAAGTTGGTTTCCAAAAATTTAAAACAACACAGAATGCGTAAATTTTCACAAATCACGTAAGTGATTTCACAAAAATGTATAAGTGAACACAAATTCATGTAAGTTCCAAAAATTTAGACCAACACAAAATGCGTAAGTTTTCACAAATTACGTAAATAATTTCACAAAAATGCGTAAGTGAACACGACTATGCGTAAGTTAATTTCTAAAAATTTAGACCAACACAAAATGCATTAATTTTCACAAATCACGTAATTGATTTCACAAAAATGCGTAAGTGAACACAAATTCATGTAAGTTAATTTCCAAAAATTTAAGCAACACAAAATGCGTAAGTTTTCACAAATCACGTAAGTGATTTCACAAAAATGCGCAAGTGACCACAAATATGCGTAAGTTAGTTTCCAAAAATTTCGACCAACACAAATTGTGTAAGTTTTCACAAATCGCTTACATGATTTCACAAAAATGCATAAGCGAACACAAATCCGTATAAGTTAGTTCCAAAAATTTAGATCAACACAAAATGTGTAAGTTTTCACAAATCATGTAAGTGATTTTCACAAAAATACGTAAGCGAACACAAATCAGTGTAAGTTAGTTCCAAAATTTTAGACTAACACAAAATGCGTAAGTTTTCATAAATTATGTAAGTGATTTCAAAAATTACATGAGTGAATACAAATTCGCGTAAGTTAATTTTCAAAAATTTAGTGCAACACAAAATGTGAAATTTTTACAAATTACGGAAGTGATTTCACAAAAATACGTAAATGAACACAAATATGTGTAAGTTAGTTTCCAAAAATTTAGACCAACACAAAATGCATAAGTTTTCACAAATCACGTAAGTGATTTCATGAAAATGTGTAAGTGAACACAAATTCGCGTAAGTTAGTTTTCAAAAATTTAGCACAACACAAAATGTGTAAATTTTCACAAATTATGTTAGTGATTTCATAAAAAATGCATAAGTGAACACAAATCCGCATAAGTTAGTTTCCAAAAATTTAGACCAACACAAAATGAGTAAGTTTTCATTAATCACGTAAGTGATTTCACAAAAATGCGTACGTTAACACAAATACGAGTAAGTCCTTAGAGAACACTTTTATTTCACAAATACGAATAAGTCCTTGCTGAACAATTTTATTTCACAAAATTACGTAAGTTTTACAAAGTCACGTAATTTGTATCACTAAACTCAGGTTAATTAACACAAAATGACGCATAAGTTTGTTCTTAAAAATTTTCAACAACATAAAAGTGCGTAAGTTTTTCCAATTGAAGTAAGTGATTTCCTAAAAAAAAGCGTAAATAATCACAAATATGAATAAGTCCTTGGAGAAAACATTTATTTCACAAAATTGCATAAATCTTCACAACTTATGTAAGTGATTTTCTAAAAAATACGTAAGTGATCACAAATATGAGTAAATCTTTGTAGAACACTTTTATTTTGCAAAATTGCAAAAGTTTTCAAAAAATCATGTAAGTTGTGTTACAAAACTCAGTGTAGTTAGGACGAAATGACGCGTAAGTTTGTTCCTAAAAAATTTCAACAATACAAAAATACGTTAGTTTTCACTATCGATGTAACTGATTATACTTTAGAAAATTGAGTCTCTTTATTTATTTTTTTTTTCATTAGTAGCTATTGTTTGTTTAATGAATAATTTGCTCTCTAAGATAATGGATAAAAGGAAAATAGTAAGTTGATTTTTTTTTCCTAGTTTTAGAACATTGGGAGGCATGATAGCATGAATGTTTATAATTTTTATTGAACAATTGATTAGTGTTGGCCAATCCATCCAATCAATTGCACAATTGATTGGTGGTGGACAAACCTTCCAATCGATTGGTGAATGGATTAGTGTTGGCGAAGCCATCCGATTAATTGGACAATCGATTGGAGTAGCCAATTCTTCCAATGCAAAATTTTAGATGTGTGATCGATTAGTTAACTAATTTTCCTGACTTGTGGAAAAAGTGATCTTGGGTCTTTACAGTGTCGGTGGCTGCCAATATTATGATAAGATACATGGTATTAGAACCTATGCATCATTTCGAATTCATGTATCATTACTTAAAGCGGATTTTATTTTTAATCAAAATTTACTAATTACCCAAGTGTTAATGTTGTTTAATTAAAATTTGTCTTAAATGTAATAAGCATTAATTGTTAAATATAACCTATTAAGAACAAAGTAATCGTTATTTTAAAAGATTGTTATTGAATTTTAAAAAATAATTCATTTGTTAAATTAGTGTTAGTTATCAAATATTAATATAATTTGTGTTAGTTTGAGAATTTTGGTTGTTCATTATATGCTATTATTTTAGCTTCCAATTATAGTAGAGAGAAAGCGAGCTCTTGAAGTTTCATTGTAGGGGAGATAATGTGAATCCATGAAGATAGTAGATCTAACAATATTTGAAGTTTTTTTTTTAATCGATAGATCTGATAGATTTGTAGTATTCGATAGTAGATCTAACAATATTTGAAGTTTTCAATGGTAGTTTTGCTAAGGCTCGAATTTTTTAATGTTATATTTGGTAAGATTCGAATTTTAAATCGATGACGTTAATAATTTGGCACTGGTTTCTTATGCAATGTGTACCTTGTAATTGAAAGTCTTCTTTATTTTTATTTTTTTCTCCATTTTTTGTTTTTGTTTTTTTGGTTGTGGTTTATGGATTAATTTTGTAATAACAATGATTCTTAACATTTCTATTTTTAGTTTTTGTGGTTCATGTAGATATTACCTGGTTGACAAGGCAAAAGAACTCTTGGTGTAAGGTAAATGCATGTATCTTTAATTGCAAATCATTGATTTAATGGAACCTCTCCATTACAAATATGCAATGCAAAGAATCACAATCTTCAATTTTCTTTCTAGTCAAATTATATTAAATCTTAAAACTAGTAAGCACTTGAGATTAAGGCAATTCATCTTTCAGTGTTATGAAATTAATTTTGTGATGTACCATTTTTGATGGATTAACCAATTGAATTGCCTTGAAAATTTTTAACCCTTTTTAATTGTTATTGCTAGTGTATGTGTTTGTTTTAGTGTTTTTTCTTTCTTTATTTATTTTTTTGAAGTACCCTAGTTTTTACTTGGCCTTTGTATTTAGACATTCATTACAAAAAAGTTTAACAATAAAAGTGATTAAATTCTTCTAAATTGCAAATGGTGCTCCATCCCCAAATAGAGCATACTCTAGTGATGACTACTTAATAACAGAAGAGAAGCTGCAAGCATTTGCTGCCCAGCAATAGACCGCAAATCTTTGACACAAATTTCATCAGTTATCTTGGTAATTTATAAATTGCAGATGGTGCTCCATTTCTTTTTTTGGTATCACATAACTTTGATCCATTCTCTATTTCTCCTTTTAGTTGTGGTGAAACATATTTTGTATTTTTTTCATCAATTTATCTTGGTAATTTATGCTCTTTTCCTCACCTAGAAGCCAACATCTTATAATTCATTATTTAATTAGTTCATGACTCAATCAGTTTATTTGCATGCATTTTCATATAACTTGTGCATCTCTGTGTGATATCGTTTGTTTGTTCTTTGAAGACCCTTTCTGTGTCATTTCAGTAGATGTTCTCATTGATACCCTCTCTGTGTCATGTTGGGGTTATAATTAATTCATTATTTTCTTTTGTTATTGCAGGTATGGAAAGATGCTTTTTACCTCTTAATTATGTAAGTTTTTTTCTTTTACCTGCTAATGCTCTTTTACCTCTTGATAAGATTTTTTGTTGTTGTTGTTGTTGTTGTTGTTGTTGTTGTTGTTGTTGTTGTTATTTTTTTTTTATTATTTTTTTTTGTTTATTTATTTTAAAATCTGACTTAAAGAATTAGTTGGAAACCTCAGATTACTTAACTTTCTAGAGATCATTTGTTTCAAGGATAGTATATTTGTTTTTGTATTGTGGAGGAGGATTGTTGTCTTTGGGGTTGATATTAGTGCTAGGTACTATTTTTTTTGAAAATTTTCAGACCAAACATCTTGTCAAGAATTGTAATTTATCACTTCAAAATTGAAATAATACTGATAATGTTAGGACTCAGACTTATCGTTATGCCTGTGTGTGTCCACTCACCTTGCATTTATATTTGTTTGTTTTCTATCATGTTCAAATGGCATCTTAATAGTAGCTTTTTTTTTTTTCTTTTTTTTTCTCCATGCTAAAAAATCAATAAAAACTAGCATCTTAGCTATTTGTTATAGCAGACGTTATTTTATTACTCAATCTTTGTAAACATGGATATTGTATTTTTTATTTCAATTGAACAATTTTCAGGTTATGGAGGTTTGAATGGGCTGTGTAGGTCCATTGATGAGCCTTTTCTTTTCTTTTAATCTTTTGCCTTCACATGTTCAAATCTTTGTTTGGGGAGCTTGAATATGATTATTGAACTAGAATATGATTATTTATTTATTTATTATTGGGGTTAGATTTGTTTTCATTTATTGATTAGTCAGAATGTTTTTGTTTTCTTCAGTAACTAGCAATCATCATGTTGCTATACATGGATGAAATGAATAAATTTCATATGTAGAAAATTTTACTAAAAATATTTAGTACATTATATATGTTCAAATTTGACATAGATGGAGTTTATACTTTCATGGTAATGAGTTTCAATTTTTTTTTTTTTTTTTTTTTGTTTTTTTTTTGGGGGGGGGGGGGGGGATGATTTGATTTTATAACTATAATTCACGTTGAAATATTTCCTTTGGTTGGAATATAGGTTTGTAAAAGATTTGGACGAAGCCTAAAGGATTACTTGAACTGACATAAGTGCTTTGAAGTTCATATATTGCAAGACTACCATCTCTCTTTGCTTTTTTATGTTATTTTATTTATTTATAAATATTATAATTATTATGGCTACACTCCAGTTGAAACTTTTGGCCTTACTTGGAGAAAGGAAAAGGTTGTAATTTTACTGATTAAATGTCTCTCATTTGTTCTTTATGGACACCCAAGGCGATTTTGGAGGGGAAAACATATTTATTGGTTTTCTATGAAATGAGGTTTCTAAAATACGCTAGGAAGTTTATTAATAAATTCTATGAACAAAAAAGGTATGGAATGATGGAAGTCTTTTACCAAAGTAATTATTTAAAAACGAGGCTTAAAGAATTGAACAAACTCTTTTTATGTATAAAGATGATTTGCATAACAAAGCATAAACAAAATCAGAATAAGTACAAGAAATAACCTCAATTGGAAGTTTCTCTATTCAAACTTTCAAACCATTTTCCGGTCATGATCATAGATGGTTGACTTCATTTCCTAGCATTTTGACATGAACATAAGAAGACTAAAAACTCCCCATCCAATCTTAATATCAGCTCAGCAATGATATATTTCCAATATATAAGAAATTTTCTTCATTAGAACAAATTTGTTTGGTTGAAAGTAAATATCCCTCAGCCTGTGCAACAAACTCAAGTTTTTGACAAAAAGACAATTTTTTATGCCCCAATTGCTCTAATGTGGTCCATAACAGATGCATTTTCAATTCGGACTATTGGATTCCATTTCCTATGAAATCTCACAATGATATATTAATATCTATCACTTCCATCTTTTAAATCTTTATAGCTCCCCCAACTAGGTCCCTCACTAGTCAATTAGCCTATCCACCACCAATGGTTTTTGCAGAATAAAAAGTCTGATAATGTAGCACTTTGTGCTTCTTGTTATAATGGCACTATAATTTGACTCTGTGATTATCTTGATTGAGAACCTTCTTAGTTGATATTTGAGACTTAGTTGAGGTGTTACCATAGTGGTTGAGTGAGATTGAATCAGAAACTCCAAATTTGAATAATTGTTATTGAGTATTTTTCACTCTTTCATCATTTTCTTTCTCCATACTTTGAATCTTGATGTGAAGCTAGAACCATTGGAAAGCTTACTTTTGGGGCTTCAATTTGGGCACAAGAACAACCCCAAGAAGTCCAAACGAGAGAGTTATATATGTTTGAATTTTGCATTTCTGTGTTGGATGCATGCTTGCTCGAGCGAACTTTTCTTCACTAGAGCGAACCGCGCGATTTTTAGAGATTCTGGGTGCTTCTTTTGTACACTCGAGCCAAGCTTCCTTCGCTTAAGCGACCAAGTCGCTGATAGACATTATAAAGTGACTTTTTGGCCCAAAAACTTTATTTTTATCCCTCTCTTCTCCTCTCATCCTCCAAATCCGAAACCCTAACCTTCTAAACTCTTGATTTCTCTTCTTTTTACCCAAGATTCACCCCAAATCTTTCAAGAAGGTTGAAGACAAAGCACAGATCAAGACTTCTACCGATTGTTTTGCGATTTCATTGGAGTTTCAAGTTGGGTCTTCATCTTTAGCTTCAAATCTTGAGGTAGGGATTTCTTTGCTCCTTTTCAATACCTCATCTATAAATAGATAGGTAATACATTTTATTGCATAAAAATCATATCCATTATGGATTTCTTTGAAAGTCATGAAAGGGGATCTAAGGTTTGTTATATTAGATTATTAAATTGATTGTTGTTTAGGTTAATTGGGGAGTAGTCTAACATGTTTATGTTAAAAGGGAGAAAAAGCCCTAATTTAATGTTTTGATTTGGTAAATTAAAAAGGGATAAAGTTGAATAATGTTTATAAATTGTTATTATGGTTTCTGTAAATGTGTTAATAGCTAAAATGGAGAATTAACTATAGCATTGGAATTATTTTGGATCGATTATATTAAGTTGAGTTGGGTTGTGGCTTTGATATCCATGGATTTAGTTTTGTGAATTTAAAGGGATGGATTAGGGATAAAGAGTGGAGTATGTTAGCTTGGAAAGTAAGAGAATTGATTCCTTGGAAAAGAAAAATCATAACACTTTGTGAATTTCAAAAATGAACTTGAGGTTGGATTATGAATATTTTATTTTACTATTGTTGTTGTCGGATTTAAAATCTCATAAGAGTTGGATTATTATAATACGTGTGTTGAATACATACATTTAGAGGTTTTGTCCTTGGTCATCAGTGGAGGATGACATTGTTGTGTTGAATAGTTTATGTGTATGCATTACACTTGTGTTAATTGTACCTTGTCATGTTGTGATGATTGATAGCATATATTGCGTTGAGAATGAGAGGTACCAGTACCTTCCAGCTAATGCTTGGAGAACTGGCAGCGTTTAGAATGAGAGGTACCAATACCTTCCAGCTAGCACGTGGAGAACTTGGCAGAGGTACCATTACCTTCCAGTCAGCGTCGGGTAAATTGGTATTTTGTTATGGAAAGGTGTATCCTTGGCTTACTGTGCTTAAGGCATGTAACGCCCCCTAAAATATAACCATAGATTCAACCGAAATACAAAAAATAACTACATGAATCAGAGTATAGCGTTAATAGTACAAAAGAGCTTTAACAAAAATAAATGCCCTATAGGCTTACCCCTTTCCAAGCCTTGGCTTGCTTACAACAAAAATGAGACTACCCCATACAATTTAAGCCCAAGGCTTCACACACACACACAAAAAAAAAAAAAAAAAAAAAAAAAAAAAAAAAAAAAAGAACCTCTTGCTTCCCAAAAGTCCCTTCAATGCTATTGCCTTGGAGGAGGCATGCCACCGTTACCTGAAAATGTTGTTTCCAAATAGGGTGAGCCACAGCCCAATAAGAATAATCTAACACAATATATGAGCTTGAACAAAGGCTTAAGTACAATATGCATAAACAATGCCTGTGACAAAACATTCACATTTTATGTAGTCATAAGGTACCAAATCCAAATCATAAACCCATTTCCATTCAATTCATTTCAATACATGAGCCAGTTTTGTTATTTCTCAATAACACAAATGACATTACAACTCAATGGTTCTACAATCACATCATTAACACACAAACACTTCAATCTGCCATTTTACGCAAATCTCATCCGCGGGATCGACACCCATGTATAAATTTCGGGGACTTTCACCCAGGACACTCCGTCCAACTAAATTATAACGAAGTCCATCCTCTTTTTCCTCCCAAACAATCATACATATACAATGTATTTAAATAGGTAATCATATAGGGAGTACATTCCCTTTCCCCTCCTAAACAATCATACATATACAATGTATTTACAACATGATCATATTCAATGATAACCAACCATGGATTAGTTTTAATTCACCAAATCCTCATGCAATTTCTACAACAATCATAACTATCCTCCACCGATAGCTCAATACAGTTATTTCTAAATATATATAAAATCTCAAGACATATAATTTATTCAAAATTTCCAAAGATGAAGCGTCTCATCTACTCAAACCCACTATTTATTTCAAAACTCGTTCAATTTATGCTCACAACATCAATTTCATTTACTTATACCAAACAAACATTATGATCATTTTAAGGCAAACACCCTCTTTCCTCAAGTATCAACCAATTTGCGAAATCAACTATTTTGATCTCGCACAACATCATTTTCAAACCCCACAATCATTTATCCATCATTTATCAAAACCCCTCTTTCTATTTTACGCTCAAACACTAGGTTTGTTCACATTATCCCCAAATCCCACCATTGTTACACAACGACAAATAGCTAAGTTAAAAACCATATTAAGGTGTAGAAAATCCCTACCTCATGTTTAGAATATCAATGGAGCAAGGACAAAACTTCAACGATGCCGAAATTAAACTCCAATCGGATCAAAAAGAAGCTTTCAAGGTGCTCTACCCGTTTCCCAAAGACACTAGGGTGGAGAGGCCAATGGATCTAGGACAAAACATAGAGAGAGAGGGTATTTTAGAGAGAGAGAGAGAGTTAAGATCTAGGATTTTAGAAAGTTTTAGAGAGAGAGAGAGAAGAGTGAAAAAGTGATATAAAATGTCATTTTCGTGATCTGATATACGCACAGTCCATTCAAGCGGAAGAGTTTACGCTCGAGCGTAAGACACAATAAGTTGTTCCGCTCGAACGCAAGAAAGGCCGCTCGAGAGCCAAGACACAACCAATGCTCACCGCTTGAGCGTAGAAAACACACATCCAGAAGTTTTGCAGACAACATGCCAACGCTCGAGCACAGGAAAGGCCACTCAAGCGCCCACCTGCTCGAGCGTTGGAAACGCCGCTCGTGCTTAGAAAACACTCTCCTAGTAGTTTTGCAGACCTGCAAAGTACTGAGAGTTCACAAAGCCCGCTCGAGCACGAGAAGTGCTGCTTGAGCAGAGGAGCAAAGATTGCAAAGCCCGTTCGATCGCAAGAATAGCCGCTCGAGCAGAGGGGCAAAAATCTGGGCAACAAAGGTTTGGAAAAACAAGCAACCACCCTGTTCCAAACTCACAACTACAATCCAATAACCAAAATAAAGGGGATACAAAGGAAACAAGACTTGAATTAACGTTTAAAACCATACAACCCCGAGTCCGAAATACAACAAGTGATGGGTCAAAACCGGAGTTGCTATAACCTTTGCCCCTTAAAGAATTTCGTCCCCGAAATTACAAATCAAGTTCAAAATCAACATTAGACCACTCATAACAATGTTATTCTCACAAGTTCAATACCATGACCCATTCTCCGGTCATGCATTCTCATCGACTCGATACACAAGTCCCATATTAAAATGAAATGTTCAATTTCCCAAAGCATTTATAATGTTTACTTAAAATCCGAGTTTTCAAAATTTTCACAATATATACAATGCTTCCAAAAGTGGTACAACACCCACAATGTTCCATATTCTCAAAACATATACATTACTCATATTGAATCCATGTTTCCAAAATGTCCATAACATATACAATGTGTTTACATTTTATTTACATAATATAAATCTCAATATAAAATTACACATCAACAAATAAGTTCAGATATTTCTCTCAGACTTCCAATTCACATTCCCAAGTTGCTTCCTCAACTCCATGATGTTTCCACAATACTTTAACCAAGGGAATTGTCTTGTCTCGCCAAACTTGATCCCAAGTATCCAAGACTCTCACTGGTCTCTCTTCATACGAGGCATCCTCATCTACCTCTGAGTCGGTCCAATCCAACACGTGCAATGGATTTGGATCGTACTTCCAAAGCATACTAATATGAAACACGTCATGAACCCCGGAAAGTTGTGGCGGTAACGCCAAACGATAAGCAACCTCCCCAATCCGCTCAAAGATCTCAAAAGGGCCAATAAAACGAGGGGACAACTTCCCACTCTTTTTGAAGCTCATCAAACCTCATCTAGGTGATATTTTCAAAAAGACATGATCTCTCACCTCAAAAGACAAGGGTCTCCTCCTACGGTCGGCATAACTTTTCTGGCAACTCTGAGCCGTAATCAATCTCTTACGAATAAGTACTACCTTCTCCGTCGTTTCTAGAACTAACTCTGGGCCCAACAAAGGTGCATCACCCACCTCGGCCCAACACATCGGGGATCTACACTGTCGGCCATACAAGGCCTCAAATGGTGCCATGCCAATACTCGATTGGAAGCTGTTATTATAGGCAAACTCCACTAAGGGCAAATGCCTCTCCCACAACCCTTTAAAATCAAGGACACAACCTTGAAGCATATCCTCAAGGATCTGAATGGTACGCTCGGACTACTCGTCGGTGTGAGAGTGATATGCTGTACTAAAAGTCAGTCTAGTGCCCAAGGCACTCTGCAAGCTCTGCCATAATCGATCTGTAAAACGTGGATCTCTATCCAAAACAATTGTTACAGGGACCCCGTGCAACCTCACTATGTCTCTAATGTAAAGGTTGGCAAGATAGTCTACCGAATCACTCACCCGCATAGGTATAAAATGCGTCGACTTGGTCAACCGGTCAATTGCCACACAAATGGCATCATTATCCTGTTGAGTCCTCGGAAGACCCATAACAAAATCCATCGTCACATGCTCCCATTTCCACTCAGCTATAGACAAGGGTTGCAACAAACCCGTTGGTCTCTGATGTTCGCCCTTCACTTGCTGACAAGTAACGCATTTCGACACAAACACAACTACATCCTTCTTCATACCTCTCCACCAAAACTGGCAACTAAGGTCGTGATACATCTTTTTGCCTCTCAGATGCACCGCAAGGCATGAATGGTGAAATTCTCGGAGTACTTCCTCTCAGCAAGACTCCGGCACGACAGGACGGTCACGGTATTGAACACTCAAGTCAGGATACACGCTCAAGCCCCGTTCTACTTTCCCACTGGAGATCTTCTCCCGGAGGGTTTTTACTTCAAGGTCACCCCTCTGTGCCTCCATCACTCAGTTCACAAGTGTAGGTTGGTCAACTACCGTAAACAAAGCCGCAGATTCAATGGATTCGCTAAGATGCAAGTCAAACTCCCTAAGAGCACCCAACATTTCCCACTCCCATATGACAATACAAGCCACACTACTAATAGATTTTCTACTCAAGGCATCGGCCACTACATTGGCCTTCCTAGGATGATAATGCAACTCAAAGTCATAGTCCTCTATGAACTCCATCCACCTTCTCTGCCTCATTCAAATCTGTTTGAGTGAACAGATACTTTAGACTCTTGTGATAAAAAAATACCTCAAATTTCTCACCATTACAAATAATGCCTCCAAATCTTCAAAGCAAATATCACTGCTGCTAACTCTAGATCATGGGTAAGGTAATTCCTCTCATGTGTTTTCAACTACCATGAGCCATAGGCTACTACATTCCCCTCTGGCATTAATACACAACCCAGGCCTTCCCGTGAGGCATCACAATATACCGAATAACCCAAACCTCTCTTCGGAATAATCAAGACTGGAGCAGTGGTAAGTCTAGCCTTAAGCTCTTGGAATGACTTCTCACATGTATCATTCCACACAAACTTAACTCCATTCCTCATCAGTCTAGTTAACGGTGAAGCTAATCTAGAGAAGTCCTTCACAAATCTTTGATAACACCCGACCAATCCCAGGAAACTATGAATCTCAAAAGTATTCTTAGGTTGTGCCTAATCCTACACTGCCATTATCTTGGATGAGTCCACAGTCACCCCTTCCTCGGATACCACATGGCCTAAGAACTTAACTTCCCTCAGCCAGAATTCAGATTTCCTGAACTTAGCATACAACTTATGGGCTCTAAGCAACTCAAGCACCACTCGTAAGTGTTTCTTATGTTCCTACTAGGAGGGCAAATAAATCAAGATGTCATCCACAAAGATGACCACAAAGCAGTCTAGAAACTCATGGAAGATCCGATTCATCAAATCCATAAACACAGCTAGGGCATTGGTCAGCCCAAAAGGCATCACTAGAAACTCATAATGGCCATACTGCGTACAAAATGCCGTCTTCGGGATATCCTCCTCCCTTACCCTCAACTGATGATAACCTGACCTCAGGTCTATTTTAGAAAAACAACAAGACCCCTTCAACTGATTAAACAGATCATTTATAGGAGCCATTGGGTATTTGTTCTTAATAGTTACCCGGTTCAGCTTTCGATAATTAATACAAAGTCGCAACACTCCATCTTTCTTTTTAGCAAAGAGAGCCGGTGCCCCCAAGGTGAAGTACTAGAGCGGATAAAACCCTTATCTAACAATTCCTGGAGTTGAATATTCAACTCACTCAATTCAGCAGGTGCAAACCGATATGGTGCCATAGAAATCGGTGCCGTGCTAGGCACTAAATCAATAGAGAACTCAATCTCTCAGCGAGCCGGTAAACTAGTAAGGTGCTCGGGAAAGGCATCCGGGTATTCACAAACTACCCTTGGTAGCTCAACCTGGCCTTCATCACACTTACTACTCAAAAAGCTAGCAATGAGAGAACTAAGTTCACTCCGCCCATGTGGATCGTACACCAGTAATAAGGCTCTATCCACCCGGTCCCTGAAGAAATAAAAACAATCACCGCTCAAGGTATATACAGTAACCCTTTGACGGTAACAATCTATAATAGCCCGGCATGAAGACAACCAATCCATACCCAAAATAACATCAAAACTAGTCATATTAAGCAATACAAATGCAAAAGGTAATCGACGACTGGCAATCCCGATGTCACAACCCTGACACCCCTGTTTCAAGATAACCTCACCACCAATAAGTGACTCTACAAAAATAGGAGATGCTAATTGCGCTAACTCTATCCCCAATATCGATGCAAATGCAGATGAGATAAAAGAATGGGATGCACCTACATCAATCAACATATTAGCAACTGAATTGCAAAACAAGAAGGCACCTTTCACTATAGTAGGCGTTGGAACAAGATCTGGAGTGGTAACAGCATACACACGCCCTGTAGGTCTCTACTCAACCTGCTCACCCCTCGGAGCATATGCCTGATGCATTGACTGAATTGAAGAGGCTCCATGATTGGCCCTCGAGGCTTGTGCTAACTATGTGGGCTGGTGACTCTATGTCTGCCTCGAGCCGAAAGCATCGGATGTGCCACCTAACTGTGGGCAAAACCTCTTCAGGCGCCCCGCCTATCCACACTGATAACAAGTGGGCAACTGCCCTCTCCCTTAGCTCTGGCCCTAAGAACGAGTTGAAGACGATGCTTCTCGCTGCCCTCCTCCTCTCTGCAAGCAAGCTGGAGACTTGTGGCCCAACTAACCACATTTGAAACAAGTGATGTCTCCCTGACCACCCCTCCCAGAACCCAAACTCAACACTAGAAAGGTAGACCTCGACTGTGCTCCCTGGGACTGCTAAGGTTAGAACCCCTCTACCTCTTACTGTCCCTCTGACTGTCCTGACTCCTCTTAGAGCCCCTTATCCTCACCTCCTCTGCCTGTATAATGGTCTCAAGATGGGCTGCCGCCTCCACAATGCGCCCATAGTCTCCAATCATGGATCCAGCCACTCTAAACATGAGCTCGGTCGTCAGCATCTTCCTGAATTCCAAACAACAGCTCTCCTCAGTCGCCACAAGTTCTAGTGCAAACCTCGGCAAACTAGTGAATGTGGCCTCAAACTCGGCCACTAGTGTGTTCAGTAGGAGGCAAAAACTTGTCCTAGAAGGCATCGACAAAAGCCTCCCAAGTTCCTCAAATGCGTCCCCGCGCATACTTCCACCATTGACCTGCATCTCCCTTCAACTGGAAGGACGCCAAGGTCACTCTTAAACCCCTGTCCTCAATGCTGAGCATCTCAAAAGTCTTGACCGTCTTCTGTAACCACTCATTCGCTTTCAGTGGTTCCTTAGGATCACCCAAAAACTCATCCAGATTCGACCAAAAAAACTCTTTCTTCAAGAAAGATGGCCCTGTCTTAGTAACTTGGGCCTGGACTTGATTCTCAGCTCTAAGAATGTCTATAGATTTCCGCAAAGCTCCGACCATTTCAAGGGCTAAGGCGCCCATGGCCTGTTGACCTACTGGCTCGGCCATGTTGGTCTGACTAACCCCCTTTTCCTGTGTCAGAATTTCATCTGGTATAGGCATCTCATGCCTCCTAGGCCTACCACGCCTACCACCACAACCACGTCCTGACATCCTAATAAAGGTAACAAAAATATTAGCACATTCACAAATGTGCCGTAGCTAATTCACTCGCGTCCGAATACGATGGACAACAGTAAGTCACTCCATATAAGCACGTAATCACATGCACACATACGAATTTCCTTCCTAGATAATGAACATCTCACGGCGTTGCTAGAGTTCTAATTAGAAACTGCAGTGATCAAGTGCTCTTCTAATAGGACTTCCAAAACCGTAGACCCAATTAACATCTTAGGAACTAAATCCCATACCCATAGAATCATATAAGCATGTTATCACATAAACATACAATACATATCAACGTCTTAACCAAGCAAGACAAACCCATTGTGGTACTAACCATTTCCAATGTACCCAAAGTATTCAAACCCAGTACGCTCTGATATCAAGTTGTAACACCCCCAAAATATAACCATAGATTCAACCAAAATATGAATAAATAACTACATGAATCAGAGTGTAACGTTCTTTCATTTCATAGAGTTAATAGTACAAAAGAGTTTAACAAAAATAAATTCCCGATAGCCTTACACCTTTCCAAGCCTTGCCATAGTTACAACGAAAATGAGAGTAACTCATACAATTTAAGGCCCCCTTCCCCCCCCCCTCCCCAAAAAAAAAATAAAAAATAAAAATAAAAAATAAAAGAAGGTCTTTCTTCCAAAAAGTCCCTCCAATGCTATTGCCTTGGTGGATGCATGCCATCATTACCTAAAAATGTCCCAAATAGGGTGAGCCATGGCCCAATAGGAATAATCTAATATAATATATGAGATTTAACAAAGGTATAAGTGCAATATGCATAAACAATGCCGGTGACAAAACATTCACATTTTATATAGTCATAAGGTACCAAATCCAAATTGTAAACCCATTTCCATTCAATTCATTTCAATACATGAGCCAATTTCATTATTTCTCAATAACCCAAATGAGATTACAACTCAGTGGTTCTACAATCACATCATTAACACACAAACACTTCAATCTGCCATTTTACGAAAATTTCATCCGCAGGATCGGCACCCACGTATAAATTTTGGGACTTTCACCTAGGACACTCTAGCCAACTTAATTATAATGAAGTCCATCCCCTTTCTCCTCCCAAACAATCATACATATACAATGTATTTAAACACATAATCATACATGGAGTACATCCCCTTTCTCTTCCTAAGCAATTATACATATACAATGTATTTACAACATGATCATATTCAATGATAACCAAGCATGGATTAGTTTTAATATACCCAATTCTCATGTAATTTCTACAACAATTATAGCTATCCTCCACCGATAGCCCGATACAGTTATTTCTAAACAGATTTAAAATCTCAAGACAGATAGTTTATTCAAAATTTCCAAAGATGAAGCGTATCATCTACTCAAACCCACTATTTTATTTCAAAACTTGTTGAATTTCATGCTCACAACATCAATTTCATTTACTTATACAAAACAAACATTATGATCATTTTAGGGCAAACACCCTCTTTCCTCAAGTATCAACCAAGTTGCAAAATTAACTATTATGATCCGACACAACATCATTTTCAAACCCCACAATCATTTATCCATCATTTATCAAAACCCCTCTTTCTATTTTTCACTCAAACCCTCGGTTGTTCACATTATCCCCAAATCCCACCATTGTTACACAACGACAAATAGGTAAGTTAAAAACCATATTAAGGTGTAGAAAATCCCTACCTCAAGTTTAGAATATCAATGGAGCAAGGACAAAAACTTCAACAATGTCGAAATTAAACTCCAATCGGATAAAAAAGAAGCTTTCAAGGTGCTCTACCCTTTTCCCAAAGACACTAGGGTGGAGAGAGAGGTATTTTAGAGAAGGAGTTAAGATCTAGGTTTTTAGAAAGTTTTAGAGAGAGATAATAGTGAAAAAGTGATATAAAATGTCATTTTTGCATTTTGATAGACGCACAGTCCGTTCGAGCGAAGAGTTGAGGCTTGAGCGTAAGACACAATAAGTTGTTCCGCTTGAGCTCAAGAAAGGCTGCTCGAGCACCAGACAGAATGAATGCTCACCGCTCGAGTGCAAGAATTTGCCACTTGAGCGTAGAAAACACATATCCAGAAGTTTTGCAAACAACAAGCCAACGCTCGAGCCCAAGAAAGGCCGCTCAACGCTCGAGCCCAGGAAAGGCCGCTCAAGCCCCCAGAGCTGCTCGAGTGTAAAAACACTGCTCGTGCTTAGAAAACACTCTCCCAGTAGTTTCGCAGACCTGCAAAGTACTCAGAGTTCGCAAAGCCCGCTCGAGTGCGAGAAGTACCGCTCGAGCGGAGGAGTAAAGATTGCAAAGCCCACTCGACAGGAAGAATGGCCGCTTGAGCAGAGGAGTAAAGATTGCAAAGCCCGCTCGATAGCAAGAATGGCTGCTTGAGCGGAGGAGCAAAAATCTGGGCAACAAAGGTTTGGAAAAACAAGCAACCAACTTGTTCCAAACGCACAACTACAATCCAATAACCAAAATAGAGCAGATACAAGGGAAAGAAGACTTGAATTAACATTCAAAACCATACAAACCCGTGTCCGGAATACAACAAGTGATGGGTCAAAACCGAAGTCGCTATAAGACAGGTAGAGCAAAGCTTATTTTTCATTATTATCTTAGTGTACCTATGTATATCATGCATTATGATGGTTATGGTTCAAGAAGGCCGAATTGTCTCATATGTTGAGTAGATAGTTATTGGGTGCTTATTGTTTTCGTTTTTTGTGTTGGATGTACATTTATACATTTCAACGTGTTGGAAAAGGATGTAGACCATGTGTTGAGTCAATAAATGATGTAAAGGAAATCAAAGATTTATGAACATGTTTCAAACTCCAAAACAAAATGGTTATTATGAGACATTTTGAAATGGGAAATGAAAAGGAAATGTGAACTGTCTATATTGTTGAAGGAATGAATAATTTTGGGAAAAGAACTTATGTAAATATTCTTTGGTTATAAACCATTACATTATTTATATAGTATGAGACTAAGCATTCATGATCATAGCTATTTGTATGTAGTTATTGTTTAGGAACATGTTGAGATCCGTACTGGACTTTATGTTCATCCCACGTTGTTAATCCTTTTTCAGGTGAACGTCAAGAAGTGTTTCAAGGTCATGGATCTTCTTTATCTGTGGCCAACAGGGCCTTTATTTGTGGGTGGAATGCCATTGATGTAAAAGGGTTAAACCCTTTCTCTTAATTTAAAAGATATAAGCCTACGCAATTTATTTAATTATAACTCCTGTTGCACTCATATTGTATTCAGATGAGGGAGCCTTTATTCATGTGGTTTTGTGAATATAAAAAGTTTTCGCATGTTATCTTTGAAATTGAATCTATAATAATAGTTTGGTAATGGAATCCGAGTAATAAAAAGCGAGGTGTGACAGATAAAAATGTATATATATATTCCTTGTCACACCCCCAAAATAATACAAGAAATACAACCCAAAGCATCTACTTGTATTGATTTTATGTTTTCTATATAAAGGAGCCTCTCTCTTCATGTATGAAGGTTAGAAAATTTTGAACTCAAAAATTTTCCTCTCTCTACAATTCTCTCTCTCTCTACAAATTCTCTACATATTTGCCTACAATTACTACACTTTTGCCTATACCTCCTTAACCGAAGTTGATCATCTTTGAGCTGAGGTTCCTTGAAGCCTTCTTGGAGCTCTAGGAGGTGGTTTTGGCTTGGATTATTGCCTAGAGTTACTCTTTGCTTCAAAAGGTATGATACTTGCCTTCTTTAGTTGCTTTGCATCCTTGTTTTTCTATCTTTTCCCCCTATTTTTGGGCTGTTTTTGGACTCTAAAAAACTCCGTTTTTGTGGGCTAAAATTGGTGGTTTTAGGCCATTAAAGGTTAAGGGGTGTTTCACCTTTCTTTATTCCTTGATCTCAAGGCTTTTCCACCTTTGTTCCCACTTTCAAACCATCTTTTTTTGGGATTTTAAACACTGAATTTTAGAGTGTTTTCAGTGGTGAAAATCATGTTTTGAAGTCCAAATTTGGAGGGGTTAGCCTCCCCTCCTTGTGTCTGGTTTGCTAGCCTAGTTAGCTCTATGTGTTAACTTAATTTTCTAGCCATTTGTAGCTTAATTCTAGCATATTTTAGTCCCTATTTTAGACTGTTTTAACTCTGTTTTGGGTTGTTAAGTCATTAGGGTCTTGTTTTGCATGGTTGTAGTGTAGGTGTCCTCACAAGCTTGGTGTTTAGGCCTTTAGACACCACTTGTTTGAGTTGATTGCATGTTTTTAGTGTTTTTCCACTTAATTTCAGCACTCTTAATCTCTGCAACCTCCCTCATGTCTTCACTTTTTCATTTGCTTAGAGGGTTGTTTCAACCTGTAAGCTTGAGATTGAGGCTCATGCTTAATGGTTTAATCCTCTTTTGAGGGTTCATTGTCAAGGGAATGGTACCTCTCTCATGTCTTACACTACCCCTTGTTTGACACTTCTACTTTAGAAGACAAATCACCAATGGACTTAATTGGTTAAGGAATGGTTGGTAACTTAAAATGAGTAACTAAAATTTGGTACTAAAATTTTGCAAAGATAAGAATTTGATTGTGTCTTCGCATGTTCAATCAGAAGCTAATTAAACACATGAAACTTGGACCATTTCATACTTGCTAGTGATGAAATTATCCAAGTCTCCAAGGTCAACTTCTTCCCTTGATCCTTCATGAAAGGGAGGAGGTTTGTGCCTTGTTTTGCATTTATTGAACTTGCACACTTGGTTTCACAAGCTATCATGCAACGAAATCACTTGGTTTCACAAGCTATCGTGCAATGAAATCGCATCCATTGATGGTTTGTGAACCGAAGATTGCTACTCTTTTGATTTTCCCATGAAAATGAGAGCTAGGCTATGCAGAAAAACCCTTGAAATACCCTGTATATGCTCTCTTTGTCCTCTGTTGGAGTAGGATGAACCTGTGCATCATTGGTCGGCATGCCACTTTCCATGGCCGGCTGGTGGCAGGCAACCTTTACCAGTGGCCGGCCAGCCACTGATGCAGAACTCAGCACATTGCTGGTAAGGCAGAGCAAAGTGAGAAGTAGTGTTGGTGTTCAACTGTGCAAACAGAGGCCTTCAGAGCAAAACGGTGGTTTTTCGGGTGGAAACCGAGCATGCGCATGCACAACTATCATTCTCGAGGCAGAATAGTTAATTGCTTAGTTAATTATTAATTGCAATTGTCTTGTAATTCTTTAATTAGTTAAGTAGTTAACTAGTTTGTGTTGTAATTGTTTAATTAGCTTAGGGTATTTAATTTATTCGGTTTGTAATATTTAATTAGCTTAGCTTAGTTAGTTAATTAGCTAGTTAGTTCATTCGGCCTCTCCTTCGCGAGAGTGCAAAGTTGTAATAATGTGCATGTCTTCCAACCCCCCGTATTTCTCTCTTTTATTTATCTTCTTATGATGGTTAGATTAGGGACATCATGTTTCAGTTAGCATATCGCATGTTTACATCCATTCATTTGTATTGCATGCACCAAGGCTCGGCGCATCATCCAAACTGCATTGTTGTTTCAATACTTCTTTGAATACGTGCTTAGACCGCATGCTATTTCATTGACTCATATGCCATCTTAGTAGTCGAGCCTATTTAGATTGCATTATTGCATGTGTTGCATTAGTCATATCGCAAAATTAGGAATCATGCATATTTTCCTAACTCTTTTGTTTACTTAGGCTTGGAGTACTAGATGAGTTTTTAGTGCTTAAGCATACTTGCATGAGTGTGAGTGATTGCCATGACTAGCATGCTTGCCATAAGGCTAAGTGCATACTTGTTAAACTGCTTGAGTGTCTATGGATGAAGGCTTGTTGCTTGAATTGGAATGATTCAATGAATGTACGTTTTAAGCCCACTTTGTCAAGTGGCAAATTCAAACCCTTTTCGAAACGTGAAATTGAATTGTTCCAATTCGGGCAAACTAGTCTATACTTACTTGTGCGCATCACATAGTAATGCTAGCTTAATAACCGGAACAAGAACATATAATGTTGATAAAAATCATATCATGATTAGTAGAGGCCGACCTTTGATCGGGCGAGTGGGGGTGCTCAATTTATGACCTTCCCCTCTCGTACCTAAGCTCCTAAGCTGAGGCAACTTTGGTGATGTCGGACACGTGGCCTTTGGCACAAGTCATGGGTTTCCAAAATTTTTCCAAAATTAAATATTTAGGTGGCGACTCTATATCTGGAAAAATAGTCCAATTTTGGCATTTTGATTCAAAATCAATTTTTCCAAATAATTTGTCGGATTTGGACTCTTTGGTGTTTATCAATTTCAAATTGCACTTGTGAGATTAGATTTAGAATTGCGGGAGTCCGAACTGTAGGGCTTCTTTCGAGCTTCCGAAAGGGGGCACGAAAAAGTTGAGCTACAGTTTCTGGCGACTGTGCTAGGGACTTAGAGAACTTGACTCGAACTCATGATATGACATTTTATCTACATTTATATGTTTTTTTGCATTTGCATTGGTGTGCTTAAGTCACTGTGTTTGCTATATGTTATTCTTGGACGGTTTGCCAGAGGCTTGCTTGAAAAGGCTCGCCTAAAGGCTAACTGGTCACGGGCTCTGCCATGATGGGAACACAACCCTTGGATCTAGATTACCACTGTACCGTTTGAACCGCCTCTCACTTCTCGGTGTTAGGTGCGAGAGGTATATTAGGTAGTCTTGCCAATGTATCACTTTTGACTATTTGGCCTAGTTGCATATCAAAAGGCGTAGAGACTGTTCCAAACTAGGACAGGTTGCTCACCCGAATGCAGGATTGCATGAAACCACTTTGCTTGAATAGTGAACCCTAGCTCTTGACGAAACTAGGACAGGATAACCCTACCCTCTCATAGGGGTGTTTTGGCTCTCACTTAACTGTTATGTGCCTTTAGAGTGAAACTCTACAGGAATGTGTGTATCACTTGCAAGTTTGAGTATTAGATTTGGGGATAGAAATCAGTGTTGAGTGGAGTTCTGTAGCTTTTGATTACAACTATGTGTTGTTAACATCTGAGCTGAGGTGCTACGCAGTTTCTGATTTTTGTTTTCCTTTTCCTTTTATTTCTTTTTGCTAGGTAGTTTCTCACAATTGCTTCAGATAGTTCAGATACCCCCTCCCCAAGCACTCTGGACTCACGTAAGGAGACTTTACAGGTCCAGAGATCTTGTCACGGGACAGCCAGTGTTTGCTTCACTCCCACTAGTTACCAGACGGAGGAAAGTTGGGCACAATTCACCAGTTTCGCAATCACCTACATCTAGCCATGCTCAATCTTTTACATCTACTATAGCAAGAGCTTATTCACCAGTTCCACTAACACAATATCCCCCGATCAACATGGAGGATCTAATCCACCATCTTCAATAAACAGTCGAAACCATGTAGCAAGATGTTGCCGACAGGCTGAAGTCACGACCCGACAAGCTGAAGTTATAGCCACACTGCAACAGCAACCACCACTGCCAATGGCGGCTTCTTCATCCCAGGCACCTCCCCTTGCAACTATCTCGGTGTTTGGAGCCGCTATTCAGACTATCAGTGTGCAAGAAAACCAGGTCAATCAAACAGAGTCGGTTCCACCATAAGCCTCCAAGGCACCCATGTACCAAACCGAGCCTCCGTTTGAATTCGAAGTTGACCCGACTATACTTAAAGTCAACAAGCTTGAGAAGCTTTTCAAGCAGACGTAGTGTGTGAACTCTATCCCCGACATCGAAGATGGATATACTGACTCAGCAGTAACCTTGTCGGACCGGTTTAAAATGCCACACATAGATCGGTTCGATGGCTCTGGGGATCCCATGGTCCATTTGCGGTTATCCTCTGATATCCTGCGGCTGATGGGCCTCTCCAGACTTCAAAAGCTGTCACTTTTTGGCCAGACCTTGTCAGGAATAGCAGCTATCTGGTATGCAAAGCTGGAGGATTCAGTAAAACGGAGCTGGGAGGAAATGGCTGAGGCCTTCATCGCACAATACTTATAGAATACGCAGATCGCAGTCACAACCTGTGATCTTGAGGCAACCCGTTAGGAGCCAAATGAGGGCTTTTTAGACTTTGTGGCAAGATGGAGGGCCAAGGCTTTGATGATGACTACTAGGCCGTCAGAGAAGGATCAAATCAGAATGGTGGTCCGCAATCTGCAAGGGAAATTATTGCAAAAGATGATAGTCCTATCATTATTCACAGTCACTGAGCTCCATGAGATAGGTTTAGATCGAAGATGCAATGAAATAAGGGTTGATAACCGATGAGAATGAGGACTGTAGACACCATTTTTGACCGTCCGCAAGACTTGGACATCATCGTTCATGCACTCGATAATTGTGACTATTTGTGCTCATTTAAGTGCCCGAAGTTCTGGGCGGAATGCCTTGCCTTTAAGCCTTCAAACCCTATCCATTATGTGCCCTGTTTTGGACCAAAACTTTCAAGGTTAATAACCCCCGGTGGCTATCAGCCACCAATTGATCCTACTGGCCACCCAAGTGGCCTGCCGGTCACCAATGACTTTTTTCAAATATTTTGTTGACAGCTGTTCCAACTATTCGCACAATTGTCTTCATCTCCATAAACGTGTATGGATGGATATTTCTCAGCCAAATGCTTGTTTATCTATATATATTGGGTCTTCTCCCCTATTTTTGAGGGTTAGCAATTTTGGAACAAAATTTACTCTCTCTCTACATTTCTCTCTCTCTCTTGAAATTTTGTGCTTAGTTGCTTAGATACATTATACTTTTCCAAATCACCCCTTAACTAAAGTGGTTTTTCTTGGAGCTGAGGTTGCTTGAAGCTATCTTGGAGCTTCTTACGTGGGTTTTGGCTTGGTTTGTTGCCTAGTATTACTCTTCGCTTCAAAAGGTATAGTACTTGTCTTGTACACTTGGTCTTGCATACTCATTTTGCTATCTTTTCCCACTGTTTTGCGGCTACTTTTGAACTATTAAAAAACCTATTTTGGTGGACTAAAAGTGATGGTTTGAGACCATTTTAAGTTAGGGGGTGCTTCACCCTTCTTTCTTTCTTGTTTAAAAGGCTTTCGCACCTTTGTTTCCCACTTCTAAACCAACTTCTTTTGGGCCTTTAACCGTTGAATTTCAGAGTATTTTCGTTGGCAAAAAACATGTTTTGAAGTCCAAAATTGAAGGGGTTAGGCTCCCATGTCTTGTTTGCTAGCCTAGTTAGTTCTATATGTTAGCATGATTTTCTAGCTTTTTGTAGTTATATTCCAGTATGTTTTTGCCTTTGTTTTACACTACTTTAGCTCTGTTTTGGGCTATTTGGGTTAATTAAGTCTTGTTTTGCGTGGTTGTAGTGTAATAGTCCTCACAAGCTTTGTGTTTTAGGCCATTAGACACTGTAGACACCCCATTTTTGACCGACCTTAAGACTCAGACGTCACCGATTGAGCGCTCGGTGATGTTGCATACTGTGCTCGTTCAGAAGTCTCAGAGTCGCGGCCGTGCGCCCTGCCTCCGGACTTCCGAACTCTCTTCTGTGCCTTGTCTCGGTTTGCGAACCAGACTCGGTTTTCTCTGTTTTCTTTCCTGAGGGGAGGGAGTGGTCCCGTAGACTATCTCTCGGTGGCCGTGCACTACATTTCGTGGCCGTAGGCCATTTTGCCCATTTCGGAGCCCGGTTCCCGATTTTCGGGACCGTCAGGCCGTGTGCCTCGGTTCGGGACCGCCCAACCATCTCCGATTTCTCCGGTTTTCGGCAAGTGCCTCTGTTTTATCATTTCGAGGAACACTGGGGCCTCTGATACCCACTTCGTGGCCGAACACCACTTTCGGTGCTCACGGCCCATTTTCGGGACCCCGAACCGCGCGATTTGGGCCCCGAGCATTCATTTTGCATCGGTTTTTGTTCAATTTTGGCAAGTGCCTCTATTTTATCATTCCGAGGGACACTGGGGCCTCTGATGCCCACTTCGCGGCCGAACGCCACTTTCGGTGCTCACAGCCCATTTTCGGGACCCCGCGCGGTTTTGGTCCCCGAGCTCTCGTTTTGCATTAGTTTTTGTTCAATTTTGGCAGGTACCTCTGTTTAGCAGGAAGATCACTGGAGGGTGGGAGGCCAGCAATTGTCTCAGCAACCAGTTATCTGCTTGGTCAAAGTGGTTCAGCATGAATCGGGAAGGAGAAAAGTCTGCGCGGCTTCACCGAAACAAGCGTAACTCTTTGCACAAGAGGAATTAAAATATGAGGCCACCACCATTGGAAAGCTTACTTCCGGGGCTTCATTTTTCACTCAAGAATCTCCTAAGTCCAAATCCGGGGGGAGGAGATATGGTTGGTTGAAGTCCGGTTGGACTGAATCTGCGCGGCTTTACGAAAACTGGCATAACTTTTTCTACAGGAGGAATTTTGATGCAAGGTTTGCGGCATTGGAAAGCTAACTTCTGGGGCTTCAATTTGGACACTTGAATGGACATTTTTGGTCTTCCCTAGAACCCACCAGCCAGTGGTCTTCTCGGCAGTTTTTTATCTAGCTGGCCAGCCACCCTTTTGTGAAATGACGATTTTGCCCCTGTGAGCTGGCCGACCATTTCTTGCTCCCTCAGTGTATTCCAGCTGTGCTAGCTCATTTTCCAATTGGCCAATCCTCCATACACTTAAAGAGTTGCTTTTTAGATATTTTGATGCACTTTAGATATTTTGATGCACTTTAGATATTTTGATGCATTTTTTTTTTGCTCTATAAAGGAGAGGTTTTGCTTCATGTTTGGAGGGACATTATTGATCAATGGTTAGACATTTTAGAGACATTTGGAAGAGATACATAGCTTCCATCCACCATTTTCTCTCATATCCAAGCTAAAAAGTCATTTTTTTTTGCATTATTTGTTCATCAACACCTAGCATCACCATCACCATTTCATTTCCAGCAGCTAGGAAGGTTTTTCAGAGGCTAAGAAGCAACAAATTTGGTCCAAGAAGCAACAAAAGAAGTGATCTTCAAGGGTGAGTCCCTTTTCCCTCTTTTCTAGCACTTTTTTGGGCTCATTTTTGAGACCTATTTGCTTGTGGTTTTGAGCTCCGAGATTAACTGGAAATGTCACTATTTTGAGGTGTTCTTCATGTTTGTTTAAGGCCTCAACATCATTTGGGGTCCCTATCTCATACTTGTTTCAATATCTCATCATATGCCATTGTTTTTGCAAGCTTTCTTTGACTCATGAATAATCTGATTTTGAGCATGACATAAACTGTAAATATGCATATTTTGGGCTCCTCTTCAATGTTGTAGAAGGAAATTTTGCTGTTTGAATTTTCTATATACCACTTGTCTCAATACCTCTCTTTGATTCATTGTTTTGCATGCTTTGTTAGGCTTATTTGGCTTCTGATTTAAGCCTTCATCAGGCTTGAAAAGAGCCTTATTTTTTCCTCCTTGTCATGTTTTGTTAAGGGTCTTAAGCCATTTGGTGAATACTTTTGGTACCTCATGTTATATCCTTCATATTTTCCGTAAAATTGCATGCTTTATTAGGCTTGCTTAGCTTTTATTTTCAGCCTCCATCAGGCTTAGAAAGTGTCTTAAAATGGTCTATTCTTCATGTTTTGTTAAGGGTCCAAAGTGGTTTGGTGATTGCTTATGGTACCTCATGTTATAGCCTTTGTTGATTCATCATTTTGCATGCTATGTTTAGCATATCTACATACTGAATTGGGGATGTCATCTCTTGTAAATGTGCATATTTTTGGTCCCTCTTTAATGTTGTAGAACTGATTTTTTTCATTTTGAGCATTGTATATACTACTTGCTTTGTAATTCCCTTTTTCCCCATTTTTGCATGCTAATTTTGCCATATTTGTAGTTGTTGTTTAGCCTTGCTTTGTGCTAAGAAAATGCTAGTTTAGGGGCTGCCTTGCCACTGTTTTACATTTCATGTGCCAATTATGCATGTTTAGTAGGGCTGTAGGCCATTTCGGGTGCATTATATCGTATTTCGGGCATCGGGTGTAATTTTATCATAATTTGGGGGCTATTTGTCCATCACTTTAGCTTCTGAAATTTGCATTTCTCATATGCCACATGTCACATCTCATTCGCATGCCATTTTTGTGCCTTCGGGCCATGCCTCGGTTTGCGTGCCCGTGTGCACGCATTTCGAGGCACTCCAGTTTTATCTCCCGGCAGCTTATGTGAGTGCGGCTAAGGCCCTCTCATGTTAGTGTAAGCCCAATTTGCATCTTCATGCCTTTATGCCTCTGCCTCGGTTTGCGTGCCTGTGTGCACGCATTTCGAGGCACTCCAGTTTTATCCGATGGCATCTTATGTGTGTGCGGCTGAGACCCCCTCATGTTAGTGTAAGCCCAATTTGCATTTCTATGCCATTTCATGCTTCTATACCACCGCCTCGGTTTGCGTGCCCGTGTGCACGCATTTTGAGGCACTCCAGTTTTATCTCTCGGCCTCTTATGTGAGTGCGGCTGAGGCCCTCTCATGTTAGTGTAAGCCCAATTTGCATCTTCATGCCTTTATGCCTCCGCCTCAGTTTGCGTGCCTGTGTGTACGCATTTCGAGGCACTTCATTTTTATCCGATGGCCTCTTATGTTTCTGGGCTGAGGCCCATTCATGTTGGTATAAGCCCATTCTGCATTGCATATCTCGTTTTAGATCTGTTGCATTCCATATGCCATTGCCTCGGTATGCGTGCCCGTGGGCATGCATTTCGAGGTATCTCATTTTAGTCCCATTATACATCATTTTTCATGTCATTTCATGTTTTTATGCTATCACCTCGGTTTGCGTGCCATGGGCACGCATTTCGAGACATCTCATTTGCATAGCATTGTGCATGCTAGGATATATGTTAGTTGCATTTCATGCATACCATGCATATTGCATCGTGTTTGGGATAGGCGTTAGCCCGGGCACGGGAAACGAGGCACGTTTCGTACTCCGAGTGACGGAACGGGTCTCAATTCCCAAGTCACCGACGCTCTGGATTACCCGTGATGGAGTTAGGTTTTGTTGTAGCATTCATCTGCATTCATCCTATATTAAGTTGTGCAATTCGGCTCCTCGGCCATCATGCATCGATATGCGTGATTGGTGGCACGAGGATCGAGGCATGCATATATTTGTGAAATACATCGCTATGCCCCTTTCCTGCTCTCTGTTGCAGCAAAATGAAGAATCAGTAAATTTTCGGAACCCGACACGCATTTCGAGAAACAGTGCAAACAGAGGCTAATTGGGGCATCCCAGTGGATTTCCGCGCCGGGCAGCCCAACATCCATCATCCATCAGAAGCAAGGCAGTCCCTGGCTTGCATGCCAGTTTTGCTTTTTTTTTGTAATTAATCTGTTAATTAATTAGGATTCTGTATTATTTATTCGGACTGTATTATTCTTTTATTCGGACCGTATTATTATTTATTCGGACCCTCTGCGCGAGGGCATAATTGTAATAAGTGTGGGTGAGTGTGATGTATGTCTTCCAACCACTTCTTTTTCTTCCCTTTTATTTACCTGCTTATGATGGTTAGATATAGGGCATATTCTAATTAGCATACAGTATGACAGCATGTTTGCATCATTCATCTGTTTTGCACGCACCGGGCTCGGCGCATCATACAAACTGCATTTGTATTTCAATTCCAAGTTGAATACATGTTAGTTGTAGCATTTCATATGCCATGTTTAGAATAGCCGAGCCTGCTATAATTTGCATCTTTGTATGTGTTGCATTAGGCAATTCTGTATATGTAGGATCATGCATGATTCCTAATCAGTTTTCTGTTTTGGCTTGGAGTACTTGGTGAGTTGTTATGCTTTAGCATCCTTGCATGCGTGTGAGTGTTGCCATGATTGCATGCTTACCATGAGGCTATGTGCTTAAGTGATATAACTGTCTTGAATGCCTGTGAGTGAAGGTTGAGTTATCTGGATTGGGACAATTCATCAAATGTTTGTTTTAAGCCCACTAGATAGTGGCAAAATCATGTTTTCTAAGCCCACCTGAGGGTGGCAAATCCGCGTCTTAGCCTACTTGCGGGTAGCACCATCAAACCATTTTCAAACAAACAAACATGAAGTGTTTTGTTCCAACTCAGGCGATTCAGTCTATACTTGTTTGCTGCGCGCATCACATAGTAACCTAGGCTAATAACCGGAATAAGAACTCACAAATGTTTTCAAAATCAGATGTCATGGTTAGTAGAGGCCGGTCTTTGACCGGGCGAGCGGGGGTGCTCACGATGTGACCTTCCCCAATCGTACCCAAGTTCCCGAGCCGAGGCAACTTTGGTGATGACGGACACGTGGCCTTTGGCACGAGTCAGGGTTTCCTAAATTTCCCATTACAAAATATTTAGGTGGCGACTCTGTTATCTGGCAAAGCAGTCCATGTTTGGCACTTCTTTCAAAAAATCTGTTTTTCTTCAAAACGATTTGCCAGAGCTGGACTCTTTGGTTCAGATTTAGAACCGCAACAAAAATCGAGTCCGAACTGTAGCGAGGTCCCTCGCGGGCTTGTTACAGTTTCTGGCGACTCTGCTGGGGATTTAGAGAACTTGACTCGAACTCATGACATCTGTTTTTTACTACACTTGTGTGTTTCTTTGCATCGCATTTGCATTGGTGCGCCTAGGACACCGTGTTTGCCATATGCCATTCCCGAACGATTTGCCGGAGGCTTGTCTTGTCAAGTCATGTTCGTAAGGCTGATCGGCTCTGGGCTCTGACAGCATGGGAACACAAACCCCGGTTTTACCGGGGCACCCTTTTTGACCATTCGACCTAGTGCATATTCGGATCCATAGTGACCATTCCAAACTAGGACAGGTTGCTTACCCGTTTATAGGTTGTTTGAAGCCGCTGCGTGCGTAGTGAAACCCTAGCTCCTGACAAAATAGGACAGGGAAACCCTACCCAATAGGGGTATTTTGGCTCTCACTTATCTGTTATGTGCTTGTTAGAGTGTGTCTCTACAGGGAATGCATGTATCAGTTTGCGAGTTTGGGCATCAGGCCTGCGGGCACCAATTCAGTATTTTGGGTATCAGGCCGCGGGCATCAGTATTTGGTGGAATCAGTTTTACCTGAGGGTATCAGCTTACAAGCGAATTTTGGGGCAGAATTCAGTAGAGAGCACACTCATTCGGTTTTGTTCATATATGTTCTGGTGAAATTGGGCTGAGATGCTGTCCGTTTTCTCTTTTGCTAGGTAGTCCTGGAACCATAGCTTCAGAAGGCTCCACTATCCCCCGGGTACATTGGACTTGTGCTGATAGACTTTGTTAGGTCAGAAATTCAATTCAAGGGCAACCAGTGTTCTTTCGCTGAGGCAAGGCAAAGAAAGGCCAGTCAAGGTTTACCGGTTCATCTGATCCGTCAGTCACCAGTCACATCACCCTTGTTCAGAATCAGCAGACCGTGATGGCACAAGGTTCGGAAGAATTTGTGGCCGTAATAGCAGCGTTGAATCAGGGAACTGCCATGCAGGCTGAGACTAGTATTGAAACGCAGAGCCCATCTGGGGCGTCTGTCTCACATCCAGCTTTGGGACCCCAGCCGAACTTTGACCCAATTCCGCCAGTTGAAGATTTGCTGTGTCCGAGTCCTCAAGAAAGGTTGGCTCAAGCCCAAGTTTTCAGACCCCTGGTGCAGCCTAATGAGAGGCGTTATCCCCTTGATGCTAATGACCTTGATCTGACCGCAGTAAAAATTGCGAACCTTGAGAAGCAATTCAGAAAGGCACAGGGCCTTAACTCCATTCCCGACATTGAGGATGGGCACACCGAGTCCGCCGTCCGGCTCCCAGACAGATTCAAAATGCCACATATTGACCGTTTCGACGGGTCTGGGGATCCAATGGTACATATCCGACTTTTCTTGGATGTCCTAAAACCGATGGGTCTGACTAAGCCACAGAAACTCTCTCTATATGGAAGAACCCTGTCCGGTGTAGCAGTCACTTGGTACGCTAAGTTGGAGGACAAAGTGAAGCAAAACTGGGAAGAATTGGCTGAGGCCTTTGTCGATCAGTATTCCTACAATACCCAAGTTGAGATGACCATCCAAGAGCTTGAAGCAACCCGCCAGAACCCAAAAGAGCCTTTTGTGAAATTTGTTGCGAGGTGGAGAGCAAAGGCAGCACAGATGACAGATCGCCGCCTTCTGAGAGGGATCAAGTGCAGATGATGGTACGAAACCTCGAACATGATATGTTGCAGAAATTGATAGTCGCTCCGCTATTCACTTTCAAGAGTTTGCATGAACTGGGGGTTCAGGTCGAGAATGCGTTCAACAGCGAGATCATTCCCAGAACAGGTGAACCGACAAGGAGGGTGATTTCAAGGAGTACCAATGCCGGAAGTAGCACTATTCCCGAACCCACTGAAATCAATACAGTCGCCACAGCCAACCCTTTTGCCAATCCAAGCCTGCAAATAGCTGACCCAGCCCGAGCTCAGGGCAGAACTTTCACCCCCCTCTATATGAGCCTAACTAGCACACTAAAACTCTTGATGGAAAGAGGGCATCTCAAACCCCTCGATCCTCAACCTCTTCCCAACCCACTCCCAGCCAGACATAACCCTGCCAAGTACTGTATGTACCATCAGCAGCGCGGTCATGGCACCGACCGTTGCTACCGCCTTCGTCATGAGGTCCAAAATCTCATCGACAATCGGACGATAGCTCCACCTTCAGGCCCCAATGACCAAGCATTTCCCACCTACCTCAATCTCATCCATACACTTCATCCACCTATGACCCAGCATATACATCACCCGGCCCATCTACCCAAGCCTGAGGTGTTTATCCCAGAAAGCACGGACTTATGCATGATGAGTGCACCTGGACCCCAATCATCTCAAACCCGAGAACCCACTACTTCTGAGTTGATGGGAATGATAAAAGATCTTCAAAGAATTGTGACCGATCTGGCCTCTGGGACATTGGCTCCATCATCGACCACACCACATACTGGGAATTTTATGTCAAAAGGCTCCCCAGTCCTGGGGCGGGCTACATCTGAGGAAGGCCAATCCCTGAGCAAAGTGGAGGCGAGTGGAAAGAACAAGATAGGGGCGGGCATGGATCCCCATGAACATCTTCTGTTGGCTGTTAAGGCCTTGAAAGCCGAGGGACTGAACAAAGAGCAAGTGCTCGCAGTTGTTGCAAAAACTGTGGACGGCATTTTCGCCACTCAAGTCAGGGGCAGTCCGAATCAAAGGGAATACCGGGAGAAGGGCCGTTATACCAGAGGCAATCCTGTTAGCTCTAATCCTCCACTTAGAAGAGATCAACAAACCAGGCCAGCACCTGCCAATCCCTCTACTGGTGCGTCCAGCAAAAATCCACAAACCTTGAAGTACCAACCCCAAGGTCGGAGGGTCTTCCATGCCCTCCACATGCATTTGTCCAAAGCTTTCCAAATCCTTGTTGGACAAGGCCATCTCAAACCTCTTGAGCCTCGGCCTCTCCCGAACCCTCTTCCGGCTACGCATGACGCTACCTAGTACTGCGCGTACCATCAGCAAACTGGCCATACTACCGATGACTGCTTCCGTCTTCGCCATGAAGTACAGGATCTATTTGACAACGGGGTTGTCCTCCCGCCAAGCTCTGCAAAGTCTATCGGCACAGGATCGGTGAACTTAAGGGATAATGTGATTTGATCGAGGGATGAACCACCTGCAGATGGCACTCAGATTACTCCAGCTGTGGTGAATGGCATGGACTGTTTTGAGCAATGTACAAGTGCTGTTAATTTTGCATTCTGACTTGGGTATTGAGTCAGTCTTGTTGTTATGTTTTGAGTCAGTCTCTTTTGTTTTGGGTCTGTCTTGTTGTATCGAGTCAGTCCTGTTGTATAGGAGTCGGGTGATTCCGGGGGGTGTTACCTCGGACATCACCATTTTTGTTTTGTGTTTGTCTTTTCGTTTTGTTTTGAGTCTGTTTCTGCCAGGGAGCCAGTTGTGCCAGCAGACTTTGAATGGACAGCAGTGATTTTCACATCCTTGTGTTCACTTCTGCCTTGTGCCAGTTATGCCAGAAGTTTGAACGAAATGACAGTGCTCTTTGCCTGCTCTTCTATGCCTCAAATTATTGCATTGACCTAAGTTTTTCAAAATTTTTGAACATTGTGATAAAAACAAAGAGGAAGGAATTCCTCGGGTTTGCAAAAACTTTGATCAAAATGAGAGAAAGAGAGGCGTGCTAAGCCTTAATGAATGAAATCATGCTTGTCAGCGTGAGTACTGAGAAGGACCCTAGCTTTGATCCAGATTGGTCCGACACTGTCTTCAGCGCGAGCGATTTGTCGCTTTCTTAAAACTTTCAAAAAAAAAAAAAAAAAGTTTTGCGCGGTCTTGCGAAGACCTGTGTGGAATCACTCTTGAGATTGTGCAGCTTAGGATCACTCTCGGTCTCGAGACTCGACCCCTTTGCTTTCAAACCTTGAACTTGAATTCAGAAGGTTCAACGGTCAACTACAACATGAGGCCTGTGTGGTCAGATTTGAAGCAGCCCTCGAACAAGAGGCACCAAAGTCAGATCAAGAGGATCAGATGTCGTCAAAAGAAGCTCACAAAGCTAGAACAGAAGTACCCCTCGAACTAGAGGCAAAAAATATCCGATGTGCTCGAAGAGCCAAAGATGGATCTTTCTGCAAGTCAATACAACAGCCACTCTCCTGGATATAGAGGGCTTCAATCTCAGAATCATTTGGCATGGACTGGTTACATTTTTTACCCTTTGAGAGGCTCGCTGGGCTGAAAACCCGGAAGGGCGACCCAGGCAAAAGTTAGAGCAAAGAAAAAAAAGAAAAAATGCAAAGATACAAAAAATGCAAAAAAAAAAAGAAAAAGAAAAGAAAAATGCAAAAAAAAGAAGAAGAGAAAGGAATGAAAAGAATGGAAAAAGAGAAAAGAAAGAAAAACAAAGCTCGCAAGGTCGAAAACCTGCAACAGGCGCCTTGGCAAAAGTTAGAGCATAAAAAGGAGAGGTTAAATACCCGAGTGTACCTTAACCCCGAACTACGTAAGGCTTGATTCCCATGTTTGGGATACGTAGGCAACTTCATACTGAAGTCTAGCCGTAAACACTTCAAATTCGATTGTGTCCATGTGATGGTTCTGGTCTTTGTCTTCACTGTATCCGAGAGTCTGGTTGTGTTCATCGCTCTGAGGATTGACTACAATGCGCCGCGGTGCTATCCAAACAAGGGGCAACTTTCCGTTGCCATTCAGTGTGCTGCGGCGCCATCCAAACAAGGGGCAACTTTCCGTTGCCATTCAATGCGCCGCGGCGCCGTTCAAACAAGGGGCAACTTTCCGTTGCCATGCAGCTCTCTTCAAGCACGGGGCAGTTTTCCCTTGGATCCGAGGTTGTGCATCTCAAGAGTAGGTTTCATGCTCGTTGAGCAATGGCTGTTTGCAAAAATAGTTTTTGAGGATTTTTACTAAGGTTTACTAATTCTCTCGAAAATTATCCCATTTTTCCAAAAACTGGACCATTTCTTGGACCCAAAAAAGGAAAATTTTCAGTGCTCATAGCCTGACTTGCGTGATTTGAAATCAAAAATCGAATAAGCATGTTAATCTAATTTTCATGTTGGTCAAAATTGTTTTAAAACCAAAAAAAATGGTCAAAATGATGAACTAGGGGCACAGTTCACTCAGGTGTTCTGTCTTTTCCCCATCATCAACATACTTGCCAAGAAGGGCACTCTACCTGCCAGAAGAGGGCATGACTGAAGTCAACAGCAAAGGGCTGAAAGCTCTCAACATCCTCGAAGCAACGAGGTATCAAGCCAGGTGCGAAGCACGAATTGGAATGGGGCAGGGTGTTCCACTCCCTCACCTGAACAGATCTGATCACGTCCAAATTCCCCAGCGGGCATCATCAACCGATGTTAGCTGCTGATTTGCTACACACCCAGTTGTAACACAACCCCTCTGTGGGAGAAACTCACTGTTGTGAACAAAATCTAGCGGAATGCTAGAGGCAAGAGCCCGACTTTATGCTTATCCATCAACCACCCAGGGGAGGGATTGAAAATGAGAGATTGAAGAATAGAGAGATGTACGATGAGAGAAAAGTGAGAAAAGGGCTTTTTCAGAAAAACAGAGCTTGAGGGCCGAGTGATGTTAGAACCACAAATGAGAAAGGGTGGGAAACATTACCCGGTGAAACAGGCTCCCTGTGCACGTCTGAGTGTCGTGTCTTTTTGTTTTATCTCGTTTTTTGTTTTGAGTCGTTTCGAGTGTTACTCGATGTGTCTAGGTTGTGTGCCTTTTATTTCCTTGTTAAGTCGTTTTGCTATGTTCAGTCGTAGGCTCAATACTCGGTTGAGAACCCTTTACTCATTTCTCAATTTCAAAAAATCGTTTTGTGCTCAGAGTGCTGTGCCATTCTCCACATTTGTGCAAAACAGAATTGGTTCTTTCATAAAGCTGCAGGGTCCACCCCCGATAAGTGTGAACAGTAGAGCAAAGGCCTATTTGAAGCTATTTCGGTTCCGGACTGCAAAGCAAAAGAAAAGAGAAAATTTAGAGCATCTTAGCATGTTTCAACCTTAGCAAAATCCGAGACTGCATTCCAGGTGCACCTCTTCAGGCCTTGTCAATGCTACCGAAGTATGAGTGCGCCTCTACCTCAAGTGTAAGCCTGCTTCAAGTCAGAACGGCAATTAAAGCAGCAGCAGATGTTATCTCTTGCCGATATGAACATGGTGTGTCCCTTTTGAGCTGAGTATGTTGTGAAGCCCTCTAAGAGGCAAATCAGAGGCACCAGAGTACATATTTGATGATCCTTTATTGCATAGAATGTGAACTTTCTTATACACTGCTGTTGCATGCGTGCCGCGCATCATTATGATTCATGCATAGAATATGCTTGCTTTCACTATTGCATAGAATGTGCTTCCATACTTGCATAGAAAATGTTTGTATCTATTGCATAGAAAATGCCTCCATACTTGCATAGAAGATGCATTTTATCGCACTTTCTTGTGCACTTTATCTCACTCGCACTGTCTTGTGCACTTACACTTTGTATCTCACTCGCACTGTCTTGTGAATTTCAAATCACTCGCGCTGTTTAGCGTATCGCACTGTCTTGTGCATTTCAAATCACTCGCGCTGTTTAGCGTATCGCACTGTCTTGTGCATTTCAAATCACTCGCGCTGTTTAGCGTATCGCACTGTCTTGTGCATTTCAAATCAATCGCGCTGTTTAGCGTATCGCACTGTCTTGTGCATTTCAAATCACTCGCGCTGTTTAGCGTATCGCACTGTCTTGTGCATTTCAAATCACTCGCGCTGTTTAGCGTATCGCACTGTCTTGTGCATTTCAAATCAATCGCGCTGTTTAGCGTATCGCACTATCTTGTGCATTTCAAATCAATCGCACTGTTTTGTGCAGTTTACATTCGCGCTATTTTGTGCATCGCACTGTTTTGTGCAGTTCATCATTCGCGCTATTTTGCGCACCTCCATCGCACTGTTTTGTGCAGTTCATCATTCGCGCTATCTTGCGCACCTCAATCGCACTATTTTGTGCAGTTTACATTCGCGCTATTTTGCGCATCGCACTATTTTGTGCAGTTTACATTCGCGCTATTTCGCGCATCGCACTGTTCTGTGCAGTTTATCATTTTGCGCACCTCAATCGCACTGTCCTGTGCTTTGCATATCACATCGCACTATCTTGTGCATTTCAAATCAATCGCGCTGTTTAGCGTATCGCACTATTTTGTGCATTGTATCATTCGCGCTATTTTGCACACCTCAATCGCACTGTCCTGTGCTTTGCATATCACATCGCACTATCTTGTGCATTTCAAATCAATCGCCCTGTTTAGCGTATCGCACTATTTTGTGCATTGTATCATTTGCGCTATCTTGCGCGTCCCACCTGCACTTGTTAGTGCATTACATTTCACTCGCGCTATCTTGCGCATCGCACTATCTTGTGCACATTACTTGCATTGTTCATGCATTTTGTCTTGCTATCTTGCGCATCTCACCTGCACTTGTTAGTGCGTTGCATCGCGCTATCTTGCGCACCTTACCTGTATCACACTGCTTTATGCATTCACCCGCCGGCACCGCGTGTGCCAAACTTTCAGGAATCACATTGAATATATGTTGTTAGCATATTGTTCTTGTTGAATTTCTCTATTTTGCAGGCACGATATTGTATGTACGGTTCATTTGAGGCTGGTGCGACCAGACGAATCGCGCAGGTATCGTATCTTCTCCGTGTGAGACGCGACGAGAATTGAATAATTCTCCGCATTCCTAACTGCATGAAATGTAGTTGTTGCTTTGCATTCTTGCTTAAAACTGTTGCATCTATTTGTCAATACTTGCTTCATTACAGCTTGCTGCATTTGCATGATCACCTGGCTCTGTGCATATCATTTGCATTTTGCCCCCTTTTGCCTGCGGGCACACATGTATCTTTGTTTATCTTGTATGATTGTCTAAGTCTTCGGCCTTGTCAAAAATGGGTCGTCTCTGGGCTTTGACATTCACTCTCGTCACTTCCTGACTTCCGAGTTCTGTCAAAGAGGGGCAACTGTAGACACCCCATTTTTGACCGACCTTAAGACTCAGACGTCACCGATTGAGCGCTCGGTGATGTTGCATACTGTGCTCGTTCAGAAGTCTCAGAGTCGCGGCCGTGCGCCCTGCCTCCGGACTTCCGAACTCTTTTCTGTGCCTTGTCTCGGTTTGCGAACCAGACTCGGTTTTCTCTGTTTTCTTTCCTGAGGGGAGGGAGTGGTCCCGTAGACTATCTCTCGGTGGCCGTGCACTACATTTCGTGGCCGTAGGCCATTTTGCCCATTTCGGAGCCCGGTTCCCGATTTTCAGGACCGTCAGGCCGTGTGCCTCGGTTCGGGACCGCCCAACCATCTCCGATTTCTCCGGTTTTCGGCAAGTGCCTCTGTTTTATCATTTCGAGGAACACTGGGGCCTCTGATACCCACTTCGTGGCCGAACACCACTTTCGGTGCTCACGGCCCATTTTCGGGACCCCGAACCGCGCGGTTTGGGCCCCGAGCATTCATTTTGCATCGGTTTTGGTTCATTTTTGGCAAGTGCCTGTATTTTATCATTCCGTGGGACACTGGGGCCTCTGATGCCCACTTCACGGCCGAACGCCACTTTCGGTGCTCACAGCCCATTTTCGGGACCCCGCGCGGTTTTGGTCCCCGAGCTCTCGTTTTGCATTAGTTTTTGTTCAATTTTGGCAGGTACCTCTGTTTTAGCACCAGGAAGATCACTGGAGGGTGGGAGGCCAGCAATTGTCTCAGCAACCAGTTATCTGCTTGGTCAAAAGTGGTTCAGCATGAATCCGGGAAGGAGAAAAGTCTGCGCGGCTTCACCGAAACAAGCGTAAATCTTTGCACAAGAGGAATTAAAATATGAGGCCACCACCATTGGAAAGCTTACTTCCGGGGCTTCATTTTTCACTCAAGAATCTCCTAAGTCCAAATCCGGGGGGAGGAGATATGGTTGGTTGAAGTCCGGTTGGACTGAATCTGCGCGGATTTACGGAAACTGGCATAACGTTTTCTACAGGAGGAATTTTGATGCAAGGTTTGCGGCATTGGAAAGATAACTTCCGGGGCTTCAATCTGGACACTTGAATGGACATTTTTGGACTTCCCTAGAACCCACCAGCCAGTGGTCTTCTCGGCAGTTTTTTATCTAGCTGGCCAGCCACCCTTTTGTGAAATGACGATTTTGCCCCTGTGAGCTGGCCGACCATTTCTTGCTCCCTCAGTGTATTCCAGCTGTGCTAGCTCATTTTCCAATTGGCCAATCCTCCATACACTTAAAGAGTTGCTTTTTAGATATTTTGATGCACTTTAGATATTTTGATGCACTTTAGATATTTTGATGCATTTTTTTTTGCTCTATAAAGGAGAGGTTTTGCTTCATGTTTGGAGGGACATTATTGATCAATGGTTAGACATTTTAGAGACATTTGGAAGAGATACATAGCTTCCATCCACCATTTCTCTCCATATCCAAGCTAAAAAGTCATTTTTTTTGCATTATTTGTTCATCAACACCTAGCATCACCATCACCATTTCATTTCCAGCAGCTAGGAAGGTTTTTCAGAGGCTAAGAAGCAACAAATTTGGTCCAAGAAGCAACAAAAGAAGTGGTCTTCAAGGGTGAGTCCCTTTTCCCTCTTTTCTAGCACTTTTTTGGGCTCATTTTTGAGACCTATTTGCTTGTGGTTTTGAGCTCCGAGATTAACTGGAAATGTCACTATTTTGAGGTGTTCTTCATGTTTGTTTAAGGCCTCAACATCATTTGGGGTCCCTATCTCATACTTGTTTCAATATCTCATCATATGCCATTGTTTTTGCAAGCTTTCTTTGACTCATGAATAATCTGATTTTGAGCATGACATAAAATGTAAATATGTATATTTTGGGCTCCTCTTCAATGTTGTAGAAGGAAATTTTGCTGTTTGAATTTTCTATATACCACTTGTCTCAATACCTCTCTTTGATTCATTGTTTTGCATGCTTTGTTAGGCTTATTTGGATTCTGATTTCAGCCTTCATCAGGCTTGAAAAGAGCCTTATTTTTTCCACCTTGTCATGTTTTGTTAAGGGTCTTAAGCCATTTGGTGAATACTTTTGGTACCTCATGTTATATCCTTCATATTTTCCGTAAAATTGCATGCTTTGTTAGGCTTGCTTAGATTTTATTTTCAGCCTCCATCAGGCTTAGAAAGTGTCTTAAAATGGTCTATTCTTCATGTTTTGTTAAGGGTCCAAAGTGGTTTGGTGATTGCTTATGGTACCTCATGTTATAGCCTTTGTTGATTCATCATTTTGCATGCTATGTTTAGCATATCTACATACTGAATTGGGGGATGTCATCTCTTGTAAATGTGCATATTTTTGGTCCCTCTTTAATGTTGTAGAACTGATTTTTTCATTTTGAGCATTGTATATACTACTTGCTTTGTAATTCCCCTCTTTTTCCCCATTTTTGCATGCTAATTTTGCCATATTTGTAGTTGTTGTTTAGCCTTGCTTTGTGCTAAGAAAATGCTAGTTTAGGGGCTGCCTTGCCACTGTTTTACATGTCATGTGCCAATTATGCATGTTTAGTAGGGCTGTAGGCCATTTCGGGTGCATTATATCGCATTTCGGGCATCGGGTGTAATTTTATCATAATTTGGGGGCTATTTGTGCATCACTTTAGCTTCTGAAATTTGCATTTCTCATATGCCATATGTCACATCTCATTCGCATGCCATTTTTGTGCCTTCGGGCCATGCCTCGGTTTGCGTGCCCGTGTGCACGCATTTCGAGGCACTCCAGTTTTATCTCCCGGCAGCTTATGTGAGTGCGGCTGAGGCCCTCTCATGTTAGTGTAAGCCCAATTTGCATCTTCATGCCTTTATGCCTCCGCCTCGGTTTGCGTGCCTGTGTGCACGCATTTCGAGGCACTCCAGTTTTATCCGATGGCATCTTATGTGAGTGCGGCTGAGACCCTCTCATGTTAGTGTAAGCCCAATTTGCATTTCTATGCCATTTCATGCTTCTATACCACCGCCTCGGTTTGCGTGCCCGTGTGCACGCATTTCGAGGCACTCCAGTTTTATCTCTCGGCCTCTTATGTGAGTGCGGCTGAGGCCCTCTCATGTTAGTGTAAGCCCAATTTGCATCTTCATGCCTTTATGCCTCCGCCTCGGTTTGCGTGCCTGTGTGTACGCATTTCGAGGCACTTCATTTTTATCCGATGGCCTCTTATGTTTCTGGGCTGAGGCCCATTCATGTTGGTATAAGCCCATTCTGCATTGCATATCTCGTTTTAGATCTGTTGCATTCCATATGCCATTGCCTCGGTATGCGTGCCCGTGGGCACGCATTTCGAGGTATCTCATTTTAGTCCCATTATACATCATTTTTCATGTCATTTCATGTTTTTATGCTATCACCTCGGTTTGCGTGCCCGTGGGCACGCATTTCGAGACATCTCATTTGCATAGCATTGTGCATGCTAGGATATATGTTAGTTGCATTTCATGCATACCATGCATATTGCATCGTGTTTGGGATAGGCGTTAGCCCGGGCACGGGAAACGAGGCACGTTTCGTACTCCGAGTGACGGAACGGGTCTCAATTCCCAAGTCACCGACGCTCCGGATTACCCGTGATGGAGTTAGGTTTTGTTGTAGCATTCATCTGCATTCATCCTATATTAAGTTGTGCAATTCGGCTCCTCGGCCATCATGCATCGATATGCGTGATTGGTGGCACGAGGATCGAGGCATGCATATATTTGTGAAATATATCGCTATGCCCCTTTCCTGCTCTCTGTTGCAGCAAAATGAAGAATCAGTAAATTTTCGGAACCCGACACGCATTTCGAGAAACAGTGCAAACAGAGGCTAATTGGGGCATCCCAGTGGATTTCCGCGCCGGGCAGCCCAACATCCATCATCCATCAGAAGCAAGGCAGTCCCTGGCTTGCATGCCAGTTTTACTTTTTTTTTGTAATTAATCTGCTAATTAATTAGGATTCTGTATTATTTATTCGGACTGTATTATTCTTTTATTCGGACCGTATTATTATTTATTCGGACCCTCTGCGCGAGGGCATAATTGTAATAAGTGTGGGTGAGTGTGATGTATGTCTTCCAACCCCACTTCTTTCTTCCCTTTTATTTACCTGCTTATGATGGTTAGATATAGGGCATATTCTAATTAGCATACAGTATGACAGCATGTTTGCATCATTCATCTGTTTTGCACGCACCGGGCTCGGCGCATCATACAAACTGCATTTGTATTTCAATTCCAAGTTGAATACATGTTAGTTGTAGCATTTCATATGCCATGTTTAGAATAGCCGAGCCTGCTATAATTTGCATCTTTGTATGTGTTGCATTAGGCAATTCTGTATATGTAGGATCATGCATGATTGCTAATCAGTTTTCTGTTTTGGCTTGGAGTACTTGGTGAGTTGTTATGCTTTAGCATCCTTGCATGCGTGTGAGTGTTGCCATGATTGCATGCTTACCATGAGGCTATGTGCTTAAGTGATATAACTGTCTTGAATGCCTGTGGGTGAAGGTTGAGTTATCTGGATTGGGACAATTCATCAAATGTTTGTTTTAAGCCCACTAGATAGTGGCAAAATCATGTTTTCTAAGCCCACCTGAGGGTGGCAAATCCGCGTCTTAGCCTACTTGCGGGTAGCACCATCAAACCATTTTCAAACAAACAAACATGAAGTGTTTTGTTCCAACTCAGGCGATTCAGTCTATGCTTGTTTGCTGCGCGCATCACATAGTAACCTAGGCTAATAACCGGAATAAGAACTCACAAATGTTTTCAAAATCAGATGTCATGGTTAGTAGAGGCCGGTCTTTGACCGGGCGAGCGGGGGTGCTCACGATGTGACCTTCCCCAATCGTACCCAAGTTCCCGAGCCGAGGCAACTTTGGTGATGACGGACACGTGGCCTTTGGCACGAGTCAGGGTTTCCTAAATTTCCCATTACAAAATATTTAGGTGGCGACTCTGTTATCTGGCAAAGCAGTCCATGTTTGGCACTTCTTTCAAAAAATCTATTTTTCTTCAAAACGATTTGCCAGAGCTGGACTCTTTGGTTCAGATTTAGAACCGCAACAAAAATCTAGTCCGAACTGTAGCGAGGTCCCTCGCGGGCTTGTTACAGACACCCTTGTTTGAGTTGATTGCATGCTTTAGTGCTTTTCTCATCTATTTCCAGCACTTAATAATCTCTACAATCTCCCTCATTTCTTCACTCTTTATTTTCTCTGAGGGTTGTTTCAAACTTGGGATTCTTTAAGCTTGAGATTGAGGTCCATGCTTAATGGTTTAATCCTCTTTTGAGGGTTCATTACCAACGGCATGAAACTTCTCTCATGCCTTAAACCACCCCTTGGTTGACATTTCCTTCCCTTTAGAGGACTTCTGACCAATGGACTTAATTGGTTAAAGAATGGGTTGGTAAGTTAAAATGGGTAACTAAAAGTGGAAACTAAGAGTGTGCAAGATAAAATTGGTAGCGTCTTCTTGTGTTCAAATCGGACGTTAATTTGAACACAAGGAAAATTGAGACATTTCATACTCAAAGTGATGAAATGTGTCAATTTTCCTAGGTCTTCATTGCCCTTGATCATGCATGATAGGGTGATGGCTTCTTGGTCTTATTTGTGCATTTTTCAAACTTGTACACATTGGTTTTTTGGCCATCATGCAATGAAATTGCATGCTTGATGGTTTTGGAACCAAGTGTATCACTCATTTGAGATGTTTTGATGATAAGGAGAGATACAAAGTACAAACAACTTGTGAGAATACCCTCTTTTTGCCCTGTTTGCTCTCTGTTGTAGTAAAGAATGGTGTCTCATCAGTGGCTGGCAGGCCATCAGTGTTGGACGACAACCCCTCAATGGCGGCCGGCCGGCCGCCCACCAGTGAATTTTGGGCAGTGTGCTTGTGAAGTATGGCAGAGTTGATCTGGAGAAGGAAATGGTGCATGGGTTGTGCAAACAGAGGCATTCGGGGGAAGACAGCGGATGTTCTTCAGGTGGAAACCGAGCATGCATAGGCCTCCCTCGCTTCCCGGGACTAGTTAGCTGGTTAATTAGTTTAATTAGCTTAATTATTTATTGGTTGTAAATTAATTAGTTGTAGCTAATTAGTTTGTGTTGTACTATTTAAATTAGCTTAATTAGTTATAGCTAATTAGTTTACTCATTTAATTAGTTTAGATTAATTAAATTAGTTCGTGTTGTAATATTTAATTAGCTTAGCCTAGTTAAATTCATGATTAATTAGCTTAGATAGTTAGTTAATTATTTGTTCAAGTTTTGTAATAATTAGCTTAATTAGCTTAGCTTAGTTAGCTAGCTAGCTTTTATTCATTCGGACTCTCCTTCGTGAGAGCAAATGATGTAATAATGTGTATGTCTTCCAACCTCACGTCTTTCTCCCTTTTATTCACCTGCTTTTTATGGTTAAATTAGGGACATGTTTCAATTAGCATATTTTATGCTTGCATCCATTCATTTTGTATTGCATGCACCGAGGCTCGGCGCGTCATTCAAGCTGCATTGTCATTTCAATACTTTGATGAATACGTGTTTAACCGCATGTTATCAAAATCGAATCACATGCCATATTAGTAGCAGAGCCTATTAATTGCATATTGCATGTATTGCATTAGTCATAATTGTATAGTTAAGAATCATGCATTTTTCTAACTAGTTTCTTTTTTGGCTTGGAGTACTAGGTGAGTTTTTAGTGCTTTAGTATACTTGCATGAGTGTGGGTTATTTCCATGTCTAGCATGCTTGCCATGAGGCTAAATGCTTACTTGTTAAATTGCTTGGATGCCTATGGATAAAATCTTGTTGCTTGAATTGGAACTATTCAACGAATGTACGCTTTAAGCCTACTATGTCTAGTGGCAAATTCACAATTTTAAGCCCACTTTGTTAAGTGGCAAATTCACAAAATTTATGCCCACTTGAGGTGGCAATTTCAAACCCCTTTTCGCAAAACAAATATGAAATTGAATTGTTCCAATTCAGGAAAACAAGTCTATACTTGCTTGTGCGCATCACAAAGTAATGTTAGCCTAATAACCGGAACAAGAGCACATAATGTTGATAAAAATCATAGCATGATTAGTAGAGGTCGATCTTTGATCGGGCAAGCAGGGGTGCTCAATTCATGACTTTCCCCTCTCGTACCTTAGTTCCCGAGCTGAGGCAACTTTGGTGATGACGGACACGTGGCCTTTGGCACGAGTCATGGGTTTCCTAAATTTCCCCAAAATAAAATATCTAGGTGGCGACTCTGTATCTGGCAAAACTGTCTAATTTTGGCCGTTTTTTATTTAAGATCGATTTTCCAAAAGGTTTGTCAGATTTGGACTCTTTGGTAATTATCAATTTCATATTACACTTGTGAGATTAGATTCAGAACCGCAGAAGTCCAAACTGTAGGGATTTCTTTCGAGCTTTCGAGAGGGGGCGCGAAAAAACAGAGCTACTGTTTCTGGCGACTCTACTGGGGATTTAAAGAACTTGACTCAAACTGATGATATGACTTTTTTTTTTTTATCTACACGTATGTGTTTCTTTGCATTTGCATTTGCATTGGTGCGCCTAAGTCACTGTGTTCTCTATCTGTTATTCCTGGACGGTTTGCCAGAAGCTTGCCTGAAAAACTTGCCAAAAGGCTGACCGGTCACAGGCTCTGCCATGATAGGAACACAATCCTTGGATCTGGACTACCGTTGTACTGTTTGATCCACCTTTCACTTTTCGGTGCTAGGTGTGAGAGGTATATTAGGTAGTCTTGCTGAGGTACCCTTTTTGACCATTTGGCCTAGATGCATATCAAAAGCCGTAGAGATTGTTCCAAACTAGGACAAGTTGCTCACCTAAATTCAGGATTGTGTGAAACTACTTTGCTTGAATAGTGGACCTTAGTTCCCGACAAAACTAGGATAGGGTAACCCTACGCCATCATAAGGGTGTTTTGGCTCTCACTTAACTGGTATATGCTTTTAGAGTGAAACTCTACAGGAACGTGCGTATCAGTTGCAAGTTTGGGTATCAGATTTGGAGGGCAGAAATCAGTGTTGAGTGCAGTTCAACAGCTTATGATTACAACTGTGTCTTGTTCACATCTAAGCTGAGGTGCTGTGCGGTTTCTGATTTTCGTTTTCCTTTTGCTTTATTTCTTTTTGTAAGGTAGTTTATCACAATTGCTTTGGACAGTTCTATTACCCCCCAAGCACTCTGGACTCGTGTAAGAAGACTTTATAGATCTGGGGATCTTGTTAAGGGACAACTAGTGTTTGCTTTGCTCCCACCAGTTACGAGACAGAGGACGGTTAGGCATAATTCACCAGTTCAACAATCATCTGCATTCAGTCAGGCTTCATCTCCTACATCTAGGCCAGCAAGAGATCACTCGCCTATTCGGATTACTCAGTATCCTTCCGGTATGAAAGACTTGATTCGTCATCTTCAACAGACAATGGAAACCATGCAGCAGGATGCTATCCGCCAAGCTGAAGTTACAACCCACCAAGCTAAAGTGATAAACAAGTTGCAGCAACAACAGCCATAGCAAGTAGCAGCTTCTGCTTCCCACGCACCTCCAGTGGGTATCCTGGCACCCGGAATCACTATTACTGCTCAAGTTGAGAACCAGGGCAATCCGATAGACCCCATTCCACCACAAGCCTCTAAGGCACCAGTGTACCAAATGGAGGCGCTATTTGACTTTGAAGTTGACGCCACTACACTGAAGGTCAACAAGCTAGAAAAGCTTCTCAAGCAGGCACAGGGTGTGAACTCAATCCCCGACATCGAAGATGGATACACTGACTCCGCAGTAACTCTACTGGACAAATTCAAGATGCCACACATAGATCGGTTCGATGGCTCTAGGGATCCTATGGTCCATTTGCAATTATTCTCAAACATCCAACGGCTAATGGGCATCACTAGACTTCAAAAGCTATCGGTTTTCGGCCGAACCTTGCTAGGGATAGCGGCTGTTTGGTATGCAAAACTAGAGGACTCTGTGAAACGAAGCTGGGAGGAAATGGCTGAGGCCTTCATCACATAATACTCCTACAATACCCAGATCGTGGTCACAACTTGCGATCTTGAGGTAACTCGTCAAGAGCCAAAGAAGGGCTTTTCGAACTCTGTAATGAGATGGAGGGCCAAGGCTTCGATGATGACTACCAAACCATCTGAAAATGATCAAATCAGGATGGTGGTTCGCAATCTGCAAGGGAAGATATTGCAGAAGATGATTGTTTTGCCGTTGTTCACATTCACTAAGCTTCACGGGATAAGAGTTCAGATTGAAGATACAATGAAACAAAAGTTGATAACCGATGAGAAAGAGCAGCCTAAGAGGCCTTTCACACGTAGTTCCAATGCAACCATGAGTGAAAGCACAACTGCACGTCCATCTGATGTGAATGTCGTCACCACTACAACCAAGGCTGCCAACCCTTTCGCCAGTACAAATCCATAAGCCTCAACCTCAAACAACCAAGCTCGAACCCAAAGGTTCTTTACCCCACTATACATGTCTTTATCCCAAGCCCTGAGGGTGTTGATCAAAAAGGGGCATCTTAAGCCATTAGACCCTCGCCCACTACCCGATCCTCTTTCGCCTAAACACAACCCAGCCAAATATTGTGCTTTTCACCAGCAGTATGGTCACGACACTGAGCAATGCTATAGGTTGCGTCATGAGATTCATGATCTCATCGATAACAAGGTGGTAGCACCACCCCAAAAGCCAAATGTCACCACCAACCCTCTTCCAGCCTATAGCCAAGTTCCTCCACCCCGGCACTTAAATCTAATACATACACTGGCCATCCCATATGACCCCAGCATATACATTACCCATTCTCACCTATCCAAAACTACCGTGTTTATCCCTGAAAGCATAGACTTGTGCATATTGGACACGTCCATCCATCAACTTAAACCCGTAGTGGTGACATTGGTAGAATAAGGGAGGTTAGCCGTGGAGGAGAGTGATAACCCATTGCTTGAGATCTCTGTGGATTTAGCTAAGGAAGTGTATGACTCGTGCCACTACATTGTGCCAGTTTAGCAACCCAAGCCTGAAGTGGTTTTGCTGATAGTAGCGGAGGTTAGTGTGCTGAGAGACGATGGTCCAAGTCAAGGTCTGGATGATCTAGCTGAGTTAGAGGAAGACTTAGATAATCTGCAGTTCTATGACGAACAAGGTCAAGGGAACGTGCAGATTGACTGGTTTCATCTGAATGGGTCAACAGACAATTTCGGGTGGCTTAGTGATGAACTTGACTAGGAGAAAGAAACTAGACCAAAGCTTGAAGAAAAGGAATCAAGAGCAGTTGCAGTGGCCAGAATGGCCGAGGACAAGAGAAAATTTCCGGAGAGCACAGGTATTAAGAATTTAGCTCAAGAACTGGGTGTCGTAAGTACTGCTGATGCATAGCAGGTAGCCACGTCGAATCGGTTTGTGCAAGAAAGGGATCAAGGTAAATAGGAAGCTGGAAAAGCCCAATGCCCTGCGGGGAACACTTTTGATGAGGGAATGATTAGAATGAAACCAGACAATTTCTTGTTGATTACTGACGGAATATGGTGGGACGATGATGATCTGCATCTGGTCCACACTGACGAGGATTGGGGTGAACACTTGCTAGACAATACCTGGTACTCTGAAGAGATGACCCATATGACTAGCAGTGGGGGGTAATTTAAGCCCCCACATTTGGACCAAGCTAAAGTCTACAGAATGGATAAAGAGGTAAAGAAGTAAAAAGAAAGACAGTTGGAAGAAAAAGTAGTGCTGAAACAGTTGAAGAAGATCCAGGCCGATATTTCAATCTGGGGCCTGCTCATGGTTTCTCACGTGCACCGACGAACTGTACTATCAGCGATGGATAAAGCCAAATTATCCATTGATACGACTCCTGAACAGATCGTGGGGTTAGTATTCCTCGGAGTTGTTGCGCCGACTTTAACCTTTTCAGACAAAGAATTGCTATCAGAAGGCTCGACACACAACAAACCTCTGTACGTATCGGTGGAGTGTAGAGAAAAATGGGTGCTAGTGGTGTTGATTGATACTGGGTCAGCAATCAACGTCTACCCATCTCGTACAACCTATGCCATCAGTCTAAAACTAGCAAATTTCATACCTACAACCCAGGTGATTCGAGTGTACGACAATACGAGCAGAGAGGTGATGGGCATAGTACAAATTAGAGTTCAAGTGGGCCCGACTTAACAGGATATTGAGTTTCACGTCTTGGATATGCCAGCCACTTTCAATCTATTGCTAGGAAGGCCATGGCTCCACCAAGTAAACATTGTCTCCTCTACTCTTCACCAAATGCTGAAATACCCTCATGGGAAGGGGGTGGCTATTGTGTTCGGGAATTCATCCATACATCCTTTGCCAGAGGTAACTACGCATGTGCTAGAAATTTTTCATGGCGAGGTGGATGTATTCGTCTCAGGATTTACCCTGGCCGAGGCCCGGGTGGTGCAGAACATCTTGGCAATTGATGAGGGCTTATATGTTAGTGCCCAATCAATCTACTTCATGAACAAGCTCCAACACGTGCCAAGAATGGGTTTGGAAATAAGTGGCCGGAAGGGCGTCACTGTATTGGCTGAAGTGCCGCATAACTCACATGTCTTTGGCCTTGGCTATACACCCATCAAAGAGGATTGGGTTAGGAGAGGAAAGGAAATGGCAAGAAGAGCTAGAGCTAAGCAAATCGGGAAGCGCCATGAGCTTATGCACAGACCAATCCAGGGAACCTTGAATGGTCATTTTGTTTGAGAAGGTAAAGACTTCCCATTTTGCAGTTTTCCCGAACCCTGGTTCAACTTTGAGAAGCAGCGGGTTACTGGCTATGAAATCTTCTTTGACTTGCAGCTACAAGATAGTGATACAGGGGAAAGAGCTGAGCCAATTACTGCTGTAGCTGAGAAGAGCATGGAAAATGACCCAGACATCAGTGAACTTGAAGTAGGGGCAGCACTGGTATGTCTCCTTTCGAATCCTCCAACTAACTAAGAGAGCTTGCGAGATAACCTGACTGTTTCCATGATCGAGGATCAACCAGGTATGATTCTTCTGAATCTGGGTCCAGTATTCCTGGGGTTGATAACCCGGATGCCAAGGTTTTATCCAAGTCATCATTTTCTTTTTCTTTTGAGTTTGTTGTAACCAAAGAACTGGATGATCTTGACTTTATGAATGAGAATGCCACTACAGATCTTGAGTATTTTTCTGTGCTGCTTGTTTATTGCATTGATCAGGACTTTCAAAATTTTAATGAAAACAATGAGGGAGGAATTCTTCTAGTTTTAAAAATTTTGATTAATTGGGAGGAGAAGAGGTTTGCAAAACCCCTTGCTGACGAAATCATTGCTTTTAATATGGGTACTGAGAAGGATCCGCATCTGGTCCAGATCAGGCCCACGTTGTCTTTGGAGGAGCGTGAGCGCTTAGTCGCTTTGTTAAAATATTTCAAAGAGGTTTTCACGTGGTCCTACGAAGACAAGCCTGGAATCGATCTTGAGATTGTACATCATCAGATCCCTCTCAACCCCGAGGCCTAACTCGTGAAACTGAAGTTGTGGAGAATACGCCCGGATTGGGCTTTGGAGATTAAGGAGGAGGTCACCAAGCAGATAGACGCAGGGTTCTTACTAGTATCTAAATATCCAACTTGGTTAGCCAACATTATCCCAGTGCCAAAGAAACATGGCAGAATTCGGGTGTGTGTGGACTTCAGAGATTTGAATAGAGCTAGTCCGAAGGACGACTTTTCCTTACTGTACATAGATGAATTAGTGGACTTCACCGCGGGTCATGCATTGCTCTCCTTCATGGACGAATTTTTCGGGTATAACCAGATTCTAATGGCGCCCGAGTACAGAGAGAAAACCGTTTTCACTACGCCGTGGGGAACCTACTGCTACAAGGTGATGCCGTTTAGGCTGAAGAATGTTGAGGCTACCTATCAAAGGGCTACAACCACAATTCTGTATGATATGATCCACAAATAAGTCGAGGTGCACGTGGACGACATGATTGTTAAGTCCAAGGAAAAAAAGGGCCACTATACCGTCTTGAAGAAGTTCTTCCAACGGATTAGAGAATATAAACTGAGATTGAATCCGCAGAAGTGTACTTTCAGCGTAACAGTAGGGAAAATATTGGATTTCTTGATCACACAGAGGGGCATCAAGGTAGATCCTTCCAAAATCATAGCCATCCTAGAAATGGCACCACCAAGGACTGAAAAGGAGGTGTGAGGCTTTCTGGGTAAAGTGTAATTCATAAGATGGTTTATTTCTAAATTAACCTTGACTTGTAAATCGCTATTTGGTCTACTGAAGAAAGGAAAGAAATTTCGACGGGATAATCGATGTCGATTCGCTTTTGAGCAGATCAAGCAGTATCTTCAGAATCCACCTGTGTTGTCGTCGCCAGAGCTGGGGAAGCCCTTGATTCTGTATCTGTTGGTAACAGACACAACAATATGATGCATGCTTGCTCAGGAATCTGAGGATAAGATGGAGGAAGCCATCTATTACTTGAGCAAGAAAATGCTGGATTACGAGATCCGTTACACTACGTTGGAGAAAGCTTATTTAGCCTTGGTATGGGCTACCAGGAAGTTGAGGCACTACTTGTTAGCTCACTCCGTAATTCTGGTTTTGAGATTAAATTTCATCAAATATCTCTTTGAGAAACTAGCGCTTGCGGGTAGGCTATCCCGTTGGTTGCTTCTTCTCTTCGAATTTGATCTGAAGTATGTCACTCGCATGTCGGTCAAGGAGAGAGCAGTGGCGAAGTTCCTAGCAGATCACCCAGTGGAAGGGGATGAAGCGGTAGAATACTAGTTCCCAGATGAAGCCATTCTGCAAGTCGAGGAGGAGACTTGGACAATGTACTTTGGCGGAGCGTCTAATCAATACGGTTATGGGATAGGGGTGTTGCTGATAGCACCTGACAATTCCCATATACCCTTAGCCTTCAAACTTTGGTTCAAGGCATCCAACAACAAATCAGAGTATGAGGCGTGTATCGCTGGTTTGGAAGCCGCCCTGGAATTAGGGGCAAAAAGGTTGGACGTGATCAGGGACTCAAACCTAGTTGTGTCTCAAGCAAAAGGAGATTGGAAGGTCAAAGAAGAAAAGATGAAGATCTATCACCAGACCCTGGATGTTCTGATTCCTAGGTTTGAAAAACTGACTTTCACACATTTACTGAGAGAGAACAACAAGTTCGCTAACGCCTTATCAACTCTATTGTCCCTGATAAATATCCCACTTGGAGTCCGAATGCGTCCGATCATCATTGAGAAGAGATATACGTCGGCCTACGAGACTATTGCCACAATAGATAAAGCACAAGATCAAAACCCTTGGTACTATGATATCTGGAACTTCTTAGAATAGGAGGTTTATCCACCAGGGCCAAATGCCAAAGATAAGAGGGCAATACGGTAGATGGTCATTCAATTTATTATCTGCAGAGGTAAACTGTACAAGAGCGGTCGTTTGGGAATGCATAAGTTGTGTGTCGACGTAGAGGAATCAAAGCGCCTAATAGAGGCCATTCATGGGGAAGAGTGCGGAGCACACATGAACGGAGTAATGTGAGCCCGGAAGATTCTTAGGCAAGGTTACTACTGGTCTACCATAGAGGAGGACTGTATCAGTTTTGTTTAGCGATGCCACAAATGCCAAACCCTTGCCAATTACATGAATATCCCACTGTCGAAGCTGTACAACATGACTTCACCATGGCCTTTCTCAATCTAGGGAATCAACGTCATCGGCCTAGTCAGACCGAAAGGGTCAAATGGGCATGAATACATTTTGGTAGCAATTGATTACTTCACAAAGTGGGTGGAAGCCCAGTCCTACGCAGTGTTGAAAGTAGCGTATGTGGCAAAGTTCATCTGAAACAATATCATTTGCCGATATGGAGTCCCAAACAAGATCATTTTAGAAAAGGGCTCCCATTTCAAGAAAGAAGTGATAGACTTGTTGGAGAAATACAACGTGGCTTTTTATAAGTCATCTACATACCAGTCGCAAACCAACGGAGCTGTTGAGGCTGCCAACAAGAACATCAAGCATATTTTACAGAAGATGGTTGAGACCTACAGGGATTGCCCAGGCAAATTGCCATTCGCTCTCTGGGGCTGTAGAACTTCAATCCGGATGTCAACAGGGGCGACACCTTATTCTCTTGTCTATGGTATGGAGGCTGTTTTACCAATCGAAATAGATGTCCCGTCACTGCGAGTTATGGTTGAGTTTCAGATAGCAGAGGCGAACTGGCAGCAGAGTAGGTTCGAAGAATTGATGTTGTTTGATGAGAGGAGGCTGAAAGCACTATACCATGTTCAGGGTGATTAGCATAGGATTATGTAGACATCCCATTTTTGACTGACCTTAAGACTCAGATGTCATCGTTTGAGCACGTGATGATCGCGCATGTTTGTGCTCGTTTCGAGTTTCCAGAGTTTTTGGCTGAGTGCTGTGCCTCCGGGCCTCTGAACTCTTTGTGTTTTGGCTCGGTTTATAGACTAAGCCTTGTTGACCTTGCCTGAAGGGAGAGAGGGGTCTGTAGGCCACTTTTTGTGGTCATAGACCACTTTTGCCTCTTGTAGACTAGTTTCTGATTTCTGGAGTCTTCGGCCGCGCGCCTTGCCTCGGGACCTCTCAACGTTCTCCTCTTGGCTTGGTTTTTGGACCATGCCTTGTTACCTTGGTCTAGAGGGACACAGAGGTCATGTAGACCACATTTTGTGGCCGTAGATCACTTTTCCCTCCCGTAGACCACTTTTGGTGCCTGTAGACTAGTTTTCGAGGTTTTCAGCTGCATGCTTTGACCCGCGGACTCTTGTCTTGCATCTTTTTTGGTTTGTTTTTAGCACAAACCATGTTTTCCTTGCTTGGAGGGTGGAATAGTTGCAGACCAGTTTCTTTCCCTGAAAACCACTTTTCCTTCCTGCCTGCCAGCCAGTTTTCTGGTCGACCAACTGGTCTTGGTGGTCTTTGGACCACCAAAAGTGGTCGGCAGCCATGCCACCACCTTGCTTTCCTTGTGCAGACCACCCCTCCCCCTTGCCGACCAGTTTTCATTCTTGCAGACCACTTTCACTGGTCGGCTGACCAGTGCAAGTAGCTAGCCGACCACTTCAACTGGTCGGCAGCTTTCCTACAGTTTTCTGCAGATATTTTCTTGCTAGCTGTGCCAGCTGTTGGGCACAGAAGGCATCCTCCATACACGTGTATGGAGGGATTGCTTGGAGCCTAAAGCTTGTTCAACAAGCTTGATGCATGATTTTTCTATATAAGGGAGCCTCCTCCCTCTTGCCTTAGGTTCAGAACTTTGTATTGGAGCTATACATATATCATATATCTCTATATTGCTCCTCATCTTCATAGTTGTGCTTGAAAGTGCCTATTCTTCACACTTTTGCACACAAACACCTAGTGAAACACCACACTTTTGTTGCTGAGGCACCTTGAAGCTGATTTTGGTGTTTTTGGACTGCTTTTGATCCAAAAATGGTTGCTGGAGTTGCTTCCTTGAAGTTGTTCTACAAGGGTGAGTTTCTAACCCCTTAAAGCTTTGTTTTTGTTTAAGTCTTTGGCCCTATTTGCATGCTGATTTAGGCCTAACTTTAAACTACAAAAAGCTCTAATTTTAAGTGTTTAAGATGTTTGTTTGAGGCTTCCTTGGTGTTGGGGGTGATCTACTCCCTTGCATGCCCTATTTGCTAGGCTTTTGAGCCATCACTTTAGGCTTTTGTTTTAGCCTTTATTTGGCCTTTCTACCACTGAATTCCAGAGGAATTTCAGTGGTGGAAACTTTGTTTTGAGGCCCCAAATGGGTAGGGGTTGTCCCCCCTCCTCTTCTCTTATATGCTTGTGTTTATGGCTCATCGCAAGAGCATGTAGTTCTATCTTCTTGAAGCTTTGTTTGAGCACTTTTTTGTGACCTTTTAGACCTGTCATGACTTTATTTTTGGTTGTCTTGGTCACCCCTTGCATGCTTCTTCTTTGTGTAGTGTAATCCTCTTTGTAGCTCATCAAAGTAGCATATTTGTTAAGCATGTTTTGGCTCCATCCTAGCATGTCTCAAGCCTTATTTCAGCATGAAATACCTCTGTCTAGGGTTGGTTTGATTACCTCTTATATGCTCCTTGCACTTGTAGTGCAATCCTCCATACTAGCCTAACATGCATCATGCTTTAGACCATCATTCTAGCATGATTTTGGCTCAACTCCAGCAAGCTTTTACTCATGTTTTACCATGCTTAAGCTTTCTTTTATGTTGTTTTGGTCATGCATGACTTGCTTTGTATAGCCATGGTGCATTCTAGCTCATTAGCCTTGAGTTTCCAAGTCACTAGCATGCATTGCTTGGGCTATTTACATGATTTGGCATCATTTGGTATGTGATTTCAGTGCATGTAGTGTGGTCATGCCCTCACATCTTTCACTCATTCAATGCTTTGGAGGGTAGGTTCTTTATGCTTTAAAAATGAGCCATTATGTATGCCATCTTGCCCAAGCTTTTGGGCTGCCATATCAGCGTGCTTTTGGTTTTGTTTTACTATGATACAACTCTGATTTTTGTTGGTGAAGTCATCCCATGCTTGGTTTTGGTAGGTGTAGTGTAATCCTCCTCATTGGCCTTGCATATTCCATACTTCATGCCCTTCATGCTAGCTTGTTTTGGCTATACTCCGTGCATGTTTTAGCCTTGATTTGACATGCTCTAGGATTATTTTGAGTTGTCTTGACCATGTGGTTCATGTATTGCATAGCTGTAGTGCAATTGGCCTTGATAACCTTGAGTCTTGAGCACCATAGTATGACATACTTGAGATGTTTGCTTGCCATGACATCATTTCACATGATATTTTAGTGTATATAGTGTTGTTACACTTCCATGTTTATCACTTCTTGATCATGTTTGAGAGTTATGCTCTTATGCCTAGTTGATAGGCCATTGCATGAGCATCATTATCTTGCCTTTCATGCTAGCATTTCGAGTATTTTGGCCACTGTTTTGGGCATGATTGAGGTCTGTCCATATTCAATTTAAGTCCATTAAGCATGTTGTTTGAACGTTGTTGTATTGCATTGTGTTTGCATGCTTGTTGCATTGCATTATGTTTGCATGCTTGTTGCATTGCATTATGTTCGCATGCTTGTTGTTTGCATTATGATTGGCATGCTAGAGTTGCATTGCATGTGTTTGGATTGGACGTCAATCCAAACATGAGAAATGAGAGACGTTTCATACTTGAAGTGATGAAACGTGCCTCATTTCTCGGTCGTCGACCCTCTTGATTATGCATGATAGAGGTTAAGGCCCTTATGTGTTATTTGTGCATTCATTTACATTGAATTGTGCAAGCTTCGCTTCTCGGCCACTGTGCATTGCGATGCTCGGTTGGTGGCCCGAGAGTCAAGAACCGCACTCCCTTGAGCTTAAGAAATGATAGGCAGGGTGGTTGTACACACACATCTTGCAAATACACTGCCGTGCCCCTTCTTGTTCTCTATTGCAGCAAACTGGAGTTGGGCAACATTTTCTAGTCGGCTGACCAGTAAAAGTCGCTGGCCGGCCACTTTTTCTGCTCTACAGCAAATGTAAGTGGTCTACAGGTGGTCTACAACACCAATAAGTGGTCGGCAGCTTTCCTGGAGGTTCCCATGATGAAATAGAAGCTATCTGGAGGTTTGTGCAGTGTTCTGAAATCAAATGCAAACAGAGGAAAGTTGGGGCATAGTGATGGATTTCTAAACAAGATGACCGAGCATGCATACACTTCTCGCCCCGAGGCTCCTCTTTTACTGCTTTACTTAGCTTCTTTGCTTAGCTAGCTAATGCTTTGGTTTTGTACTTAATTAGTTAATGCGCTTAACTATTCAATTTGTGTTGTAATAACTAATTAGTTAACTAGGATTAGTTAATTAGTTATGACTTGTAATAATTAGTTTAATTAGCTTAGATTAGCTAGTTAGCTTATTATTCGGACCCTCCGTCGAGAGGGCGAATGTTGTAATAAGCGTGCGTGTGTGTGATGCATGTTTTCCAACCCCATTTCTTTCTCCATTTTACTTATCAACTTTTGATGGTTAGTTTTAGGGCATATTTCAATTAGCATACTTATACTTTGCATGTGTGCATCATTCATCTGTTTCGCATGCACCGGGCTCGGCGCATCATACAAACTGCATAGTATTTCAATTCCAATTTGAATACGTGTATCAAGTTGCATTCACATGCCATCTTAGAATAACCGAGCCTATCTTAGTTGCATTTTTTCATATGTTGCATTAGGCATTATTAACATAGCTAGGATCATGCATGATTACTAACTAGCTTTTGTTTTGGCTCAGAGTACTAGGTAAGCTTTTACACTTTAGCATACTGCATGAGATGTGTACGTTGCCATGTTAGCATGCTTGCCATGAGGCTAACTACTTAAGTGTTTAACTGCATGAATGCCTGTGGATGAAGGTTGGATTGCTTGAATTGGAACAATTCATCAAAATGCGAGTTTTAAGCCCACTTAAAGTGGCAAAATCATGTTTTCCTAAGCCCACTTAAGGGTGGCAAATCCACGTCTTAGCCTACTTGCGAGTAGCAACTTCAAACCTTTTTTTTTCTTCAAACAAACGAACATGAGATGTTTTGTTCCAACTCGAGCGATTTAGTCTTGTAGACGGCCCGAACGTCCCGACTCTGCGCGCGAAGGCGCGAAATCGTTTTGTTCATTAGCTACTATAGTTCGGACTCAATGTCACGGTTCTGAATCTAATCTTGCAAAGTGCAATGCAAGATTGATAAATCGCCAAAGAGTCCAAATTCGGCAAATTGTTTGGGAAAACTGATTTTAATAAAGAAGTGCCAAACATGGACTGCTTTGCCAGATACAGAGTCGCCACCTAAATGTTTTGTTTTGGGAAATTTAGGAAACCCTGACTCGTGCCTGAGGCCACGTGTCCATCGTCACCAAAGTTGCCTCGGCTCGGGAACTTGGGTACGAGAGGGAAAGGTCATGCAATGAGCACCCCCACTCGCCCGATCAAAGATCAGCCTTTACTAATGTGACATTTTGTTTTTGAAAACACATGTGTTCTTATTCCGATTCATTAGCTAGCTTTACTACGTGATGCGCACAGCATACAAGTATAGACTAGATCGCCTAAATTAGAACAAAACGTCTCATGTTTGTTTGTTTGAAAATGGTTTGAAGGTGCTACTCGCAAGTAGGCTAAGACGTGGATTTGCCACCCTCGAGTGGGCTTAGAAAACATGATTTTGCCACCTCAAGTGGGCTTAAAACTCGTATTTCGATGAATCGTTCCAATTCAAACAATCCAACCTTCATCCACAGGCATTCATGCAATTAAACACTTAAGCAGTTAGCCTCATGGCAAACATGCTATCATGGCAACACTCACACTCATGCAAGGATGCTAAAGCGTAAAAAGCTTACCTAGTACTCCGAGCCAAAACAAAAGCTATGTTAGAAATCGATGCATGATCCTAGCTATGTCAAGGATGCCTAATGTAACACATGGAAAATGCAACTAAGATAGGCTCAGCTATTCTAAGATGTCATGTGAATACAACTAGATAACATGTATTCAAATTGGTATTGAAATACAATGCAGTTTGTATGATGCGCCGAGCCCGGTGCATGCAAGACAGATGAATGATGCATGCATGCAAAGCATAAGGATGCTAATTGAAATATGTCCTAAAACTAACCATCAAAAGCTGATAAGTAAAAGGGAGAAAGAAATGGGGGTTGGAAGACATGCATCATATACACGCACGTTTATTACAAAATTTGCCCTTTCGACGAAGGGTCCGAATGAGTACACTAAGCTAGCTACGCTAAGCTAAGCAACTAATCTAATAATCTAATTAGACTAATTATTACAAAACAAATTAATTAACTACTCCTAGTTAACTAATTATTGCAAAACGAATCAATTAATTAAATGCATTAACTAATTAATTACAACACTTTTATAAATAAAATAACAGTTTATTCTAAGTTAACAAAAGCACTGAAATGGCCTTGTGACGAGGGATGTACGCACGCTCGGTCGGTTTCGCTCGAAAATCCACTACCATGCCTCATGTTGCCTCTGTTTGCACTGTTTTAGACTTCTGAAAATTGTGTCAATCTCCAAAACACTTCTGATCGACCTTATGGACATGCTAAGAGGTCATTGGCCAAGAGGTATGGCCATCGGCCAAAGGATAAAGGTCATTGACCAATTTTGAGGCTATCGTCCAATTATTGATAGCCGATCGGCACACTAGATAGTCGATCGGCCATATCTTCTTGCAACTCTCCTTTTTGCTGCAACAGAGCAAAAACAGAGGTATGGCAATGTATTTGCAAGAAAATATGTGTGCAACTACACCCTTATCATGTCTAAGGCTCAAAGGTGTGTAGTGCTCGGCTCTCGAGCCATCAATCATGCATTTCGATGCATGATGGCCAAAGAGGCCGAGTTGCACTAATCAATGCCTGATGAATGCACAAAAACACACAAATGTCTTAACCTCTATCATGCATGATCAATAGGGTCGGCGACCGAGAATTGAGGCACGTTTCATCACTTCAAGTATGAAACGTCCCTCGTTCCTCGTGTTTGGATTGACACCCTTCCCAAACACATGCAATGCAACAAGCATGCAAAAACCATGCAATGCAACAAGCATGCAACAACATGCTATCTAATCAACATGCTAAACATCATGAACATGCAACATGCAAACAACATGAGCATGCAACAACATGCGAACAACTATGCAATGGCAAGGGCCATGTAATGCAACACTCAGTGGACTTAAACCGCATATGGACAGACCTGAGAAGGTCCAAAAACAGTGGTCATTATGCTAAAATGAAGGCATGAAATGCAAGACAATGCATGCACATGCATTAGCCCATCAACTAGGCCAAAGAGCACAACTTTCAAAAGTGCTCAAGGAGTGACAAATGTAAGAATATAGCCACACTATATGCTATGAAATTAGGTATGAAATGATGCCAAATCATTCAAACAACAAAAGCATGGCATGCTAGAAGGCTTAAAGCTTGAAGCTAGTGTAGGCACTTCCACTATAGCTATGCAAAACACGAAGCATATGGCCAAGGCAACCCAAAACAGTCCTAGAACATGCTAAATAAAGGCTAAAACATGCACGGAGTAAAGCCAAAACAAGCTAGCATGAAGGGCTAAAACATAGATCATGCGAGGGCAATAGGGAGAATTACTCTACACCTACCAAGACCAAGCATGAGATAACTCCGCCAACAAAAATCAAAGTTATATCATGGCAAAATAACCCCAAAAACACACTGAAATGATAGCTCGCAAGCTTAGGCAATAAGGCATACATATAGACTCAACTCAAGGCATGAAGCAAGACTCACCAAAAGCATTGAAATAGTGGAGCATGAGAGAGTATGGCCACACTATACATACTGAAATCATGGTAGAAATGAGACCAAAACATGCAAACAACTCAAGTAAGCCATGCTAGAGACCATGAAACTCAAAGCTAATGAGCAATAATGCATTATGGCTATACAAAGCATGGCATGCATGACCAAAACAACATAAATCAGAGCTTAAGCACGCTAAAACATGGATAAAAGCTTCTTGGAGTTAAGCCAAAACATGCTAGAATGATGGTCTAAACACATGATGCATGTTAGGCTAGTAAGCAAAATTACACTACAAGTGCAAGATGCAAGCTACCAATGACCAAACCAGCCACAAATAGAGTTATAACAGGTCCTAAAATTCACAAAAACATGCTGGAAATGAGCCAACATAAGCCACAAAAAGATGCTACTTTATAGAGCTAACAAGGCATGGCATGGAGAGACAAGGAGGGGAGGCTATCTCCTCCCATTTGGGACCTCAAAACAAGCTTTTTGTTACTATAAATCCCCTGGATTTCAGTGGTTAAAAGGCCAAAAAGAGGTTGTCTGAAAAGCTTTGAGAGATGGCTCAAAAGGCCTTACAAGCCAATGAGCAAAAGGGAGGAAACACCCCCTAGTGAAACAAGGCTTAAACCAACATATTTAAGACTGAAAATCAGACCTTTCTTCAGTTCAAAACCAAGCCAAAATAGTTTGAAAGGGTGACAAAACAAGCATGCAAAGGTGGCCAAGACAGTGTACAAAAATGAGCTTAAAAGAGGGAGATGCTTTCCCTTGAAGCACAACTGCAAAATGGCCTCTTTGTTGGCTCAAATAACCTTCCAAAAATCCAAAAATAAGCCCCAAGGGACCTCAGCCCATAGATATGCAACTTTGATGAAGGATGCCTAGGCCAACTAGAAGTATTTCTCTACTTCTATGCACTTCTATACACAAAAGAGCATGAGAGAGAGGCTCTAGAGAGAGAGGCAGAGATTAAGCTCTGAAAATTGTAGAGAGAAAGGGAGTTTTTGTGAGAGAAGCTCTCAAACTTGCTTAAGAAGTTCTAACCCCTTGAATATGAGATATAAGGCTCTCATATATAGCAAAATATCATCTTGGGTCGAAAATATTTGATTTGGGACAGGTGGCACAAGTTGGAAACAGCTGGAGGACAAAATAACTTCAAAAAAAATGAGTTTGGATCATTTCTGGCTGATCGTCCATCTTTGGTGCCGATCTGCTACTTGTGATGGCTAGTCTGCTACCTTTTTGGCCGATCGGCACATTTGTAGCTGATAGGAAATTCTACTCTACAGATCCAACTTCAAACGGGCATAACTCCTTCATATGAACTCCTTTTCAGGTCATTCTTATGTCTAAATTGAAGCCCCGGAAGTAAGCTTTCCAATGGTGGCAGCATTGTATAAAAATGCCAACTGTGCAAAAAGGTATACCTCTTTTAGTGAAGACTACTCAGTTTCAGTCCAACTGGAATAATGCCCAACTTCAACCAATCATATCTCCTCCATCCGGCCTCATCTTTAGGATATTCTTGAGTGAAAAATGAAGCCCAGGAAGTCTTCTTTCCAACGGTGGTGGCCTCATAGCTTAAATCCAAGTATACAAAATGATAGGTCCAATTTAGCGAGGACCGATCGACTTTCTCTTAACGATTCATGCCCAACTTCTTCCTCAACTAGGTTTCTTCTCTCCACTCTTCTTTTCTTCAACTCCAAACCCCCGAACAAGGTGTTTTGAAAGATTTTTCAAAGATTTCATCTCTCTTTCATTCATTTCCACTTTGTCCTTGCTCAGTTTACCGAAAAGCGCAACATTTAATGAAATGTGAGCCTCTGAGCATCGCAGAAACCTTTATTTCAAAAATATTTTGAAAAAGAGGGTTTTAAGGCCTAAAAACCATCCAAAATAGATTTGGTCCAAAATGGGGTGTGAGGTTAGGATTTGACTCTCCTCATGCCGAAGAAATCGAACCTTTGCCCTGCACATCTTTCATTACCAAGTAAACCATTAGTAGCGCCCGAGTCTTAAGTTCGGTCAAAAATGAGGTGTCTACAGTCTATACTTGTATGTTGTACGTATCACATAGTAATTCTAGATTAATAATTAGAATAAAAACACATGTGTTTTCAAAAGCAACATATCATGTTAGTAAAGGCCGATCTTTGATCGAGCGAGCGGGGGTGCTCATTTCAGGACCTTCCCCTCTCGTACCCAAGTTCCCGAGCCGAGGCAACTTTGGTGATGATGGACACATGGCCATAGGCACGAGTCAGGGTTTCTTAAAATTCCCAAAACAAAATATTTAGGTGGCGACTCTGAGATCTGGCAAAGCAGTTGTAGACACCCCATTTTTGACCGACCTTAAGACTCAGACGTCACCGATTGAGCGCTCGGTGATGTTGCATATTGTGCTCGTTCAGAAGTCTCAGAGTCGCGGCCGTGCGCCCTGCCTCCGGACTTCCAAACTCTCTTCTATGCCTTGTCTCGGTTTGCGAACCAGACTCGATTTTCTCAGTTTTCTTTCCTGAGGGGAGGGAGAAGTCCCGTAGACTATCTCTCAGTGGACGTGGGCTACAATTCGTGGCCGTAGGCCATTTTGCCCATTTCGGAGCTCGATTCCCGGTTTTCGGAGCCGTCAGGCCGTGTGCCTCGGTTCGGGACCACCCAACCATCTCCGATTCCTCCGGTTTTTGGCATGCATCTCATTTACTCCCTTTCGAGGGACACTGGGGTCTTAGATACCCACTTCGTGGCCAAACACCACTTTCGGTGCTTAACGGCCGATTTTCGGGCCCCGAACCTCGCGGTTTGGCCCCCGAGCATTCGTTTCACATCGGTTTTTGTTCATTTTTGGCAGGTACCTCTGTTTTATCATAAGGAAGGTCACTGGAGGGTGGGATCCCAGCAATTGTCTCAGCAACCAGTTATGCTCTTCCGGCGCCCCCCGGGGCCCGTTTTTCTCACTTCCGGGCTAATGTTGAACACCCTAGGGCCATTTCCTTCGAGCCGAAACCACATATTTGTGTTGTACACACATGGGAGGACCCCAAAAAGTAGTGCTCGGCCAGTAATTCTTCTTTTCATTTTTGGACCTCTTCTAAAAGTGGCTTGTTGTTTCTCCTGTTTTACAGTTGCCAATTTCCAACCACAGGGCCTTGAAGAGGAGACATGGGAGGACACTAATATATAGAGCTCGGCCAGCAATTCTCACTTTCCATTTTTGCCCCTAGCCGGCCGGCCATGGGGGGTGGCCGGCCGGCCACCTCCAATAAAGGTGGCTAGCCGGCCTGCATCCTCTTAGTGCATACTTTACAGCTGTATAGCTGTTTCCCCCAGAAAAGATCTGTATCCGGGGATATTTGGGAGGGAAAGCTTGGGTGCATTTCCCTCCACCTTTACACCCTCTTTTTGTCCATATAAGGGGCCTCCCAGCTCTGTCCCTAGGGTTAGAAAAAAACTCCCTCAAGCATACATACACATCTCCATCTCTATCTCTCTCATTTTCCCTAAGTTTGGTGCCATTTGTTCATCAACACCAAGCACTACCTTCACCACGTCCATTCCAGCAGCAAGGGAAGGTTTTTCAGAGGCTAAGAAGCAACAAACTCAAGCCAAGAAGCAACCAAAGTGTAGTCTTCAAGGGTAAGTCACTATTTCCCCTTTTCTAGAACTTTTTTGTATCATTTTTCTACCCTATTTTCTTTTGGTTTTGGGCTCCGACCCTAACTGATTTTAGGCCTATTTTGAGCCCCTCTTCAACATTGTAGAAGGGCTCAACCTTGTTTGGCACTTCTATATACTACTTGTCTCAATATCCCTCTTGTATGCCATTATTTTGCATTGAATATTTGGCCTATGTGTGATCTGATTTGGAGCATCTCATGAACTGATATTGTGCCTATTTTGAGCCCCTCTTCAACATTGAAGAAGGGCTCAACCTTTTTTTCATGCTCCATATGCTACTTGCTTTGAATCCATGTTTCACCTTTGTTTTTGCATGCTTTTTTCTAGCCTATGAGTGATCTGTTTTCGAGCATAAGGTAAACTGTGAGTGGGCCTATTTTGAGCCCCTCTTAAACATTGAAGAAGGTCTCAACCCTGTTTGGCCTCTCTATCATGCACTTGCTTCATAATCTCTCATATTTACCGTAAATTTGCATGATTTGTTTGACCTACGTGTAGTCTGTTTTAGAGCATTTCATGAACTGTGAGTAAGCTTATTTTGTGTCCCTCTACAACATTGTAGAAGGGATCGACCTTGTTGGGGATCTCCATGTTGTGCTTGTCTTTATATCCCTCTTTGGCCCCATTTTTACATGCTTTTTAGGCCTATCTAGCTTCTTTTTTCGGCCATGAGCAGTACTGAAAATATCCATATTTTGTCCTTCTTGTCATATTTCATTAAGGGTCTTTTCTGGTTTGGTGAGTGCTTGGTATACCTCTCTTTATAGCCCTCTTTTGGCTCATATTTTGCATGCTATGTTGAGCATATCTACATACTGTTTTGGGGGTTGTCATAAGCTGTAAATGTTCATATTTTTGGTCACTATTCAGTGTTGTAGAACTGTATTTTTCAGTTTGAGCATTGCGTATACCATCTGCTTCATTGTTTCCCCCTTTTCCCCCATTTTTGCATGCTATTTTTGCCATACTTGTGATTGTTGTTTGGCCATGCTTCACACTGGAAAAATGCTAGTTTAGGGGCTGCCTAGCATCTTTCTTTACACTTCATGTCCATATTGTGCATGTTTGGCATAGCTGCAAGTCATTTCGGGTACTTAGCCTAGCATTTCGGGCATTGGGTGTAATTTTGCTATAATTCGGAGGCTATTTTTGCATCATTTTGACTGCTGAAATTTGCATTTTCTCATATGCCATATGCCACGTCTCATTTCGTATGTCATTCTGTGCCTTAGGGCCATTGCCTCGGTTTGCGTGCCCACGGGCACGCGTTTCGAGGCATCTCATTTTTCATCCGACGGCCTCTCATGTGAGTGCGGCTGAGGCCCTCTCATGTTAGTATAAGTCCAATCTGCATTTGGAGTGCCATTTCATGCTTTAGTATCATTGCCTCGGTTTGCGTGCCGTGTGCACGCATTTCGAGGCACTTCGTTTTCATTCATCGGCCTCTTATGTGAGTGTGGCTGAGGCTCACTCATGTTAGTGTAAGTCCATTTTGCATTCTGTATGTCATTCTAGTCTCATTGCATTGCATATACCATTGCCTCGATTTGCGTGCCCGTGTGCCCACATTTCGAGGCACTTCGTTTTCATCCATTGGCCTCCCGTGTGAGTGTGGCTGAGGCTCACTCATGTTGGTATAAGCCCATATTGCATCGCATATCTCATTTTAGTCATGTCGCATTCCGTATGCCATTTTCTCGGTTTGCGTGCCCGTAGGCACGCATTTCGAGACATCTCATTTTTAGTCTCATTGTATATCATATTTCAGGTCGTTCCGTGTCTTTGTGCCATTGCCTCGGTTTGCGTGCCCGTGTGCACGCATTTCGAGGCACTTCATTTTATCCGACGACTTCTTATGTGAGTGTGGCTGAGGTCCACTCATGTTAGTGTAAGTCCAATTGCATTGCGTATGCCATTTTATGCCTTAGGATCATCGCCTCGGTTTGCGTGCCCGCGTGCACGCATTTCGAGGCATCTCATTTTCATAGCATTGTGTATGATAGGATTGCATATTAGCAACATTTCATGCATATCATGCATATTGCATCGTGTTCGGGGTAGGAGTTAGCCCGGGTACGGGAAACGAGGCGCGTTCCGTACTCCGAGTGACGGAACGGGTCTCAATTCCCAAGTCGCCGACACTCCGGATTACCCATGATGGAGTTAGGTTTTGTTGTAGCATTCATGTGCATTCATCCTATATTGAGTTGTGCAATCCGATTCCTCGGCCATCATGCATCGAGATGCGTGATTGGTGGCACGAGAATCGAGACATGCATATATTTGTGAAATACATTGCTATGCCCCTTTCCTGCTCTCTGTTGCAGCAAAATGGAGAATCAGCAACTTTTCGGAGTCTGGCACGCATTTCGAGAAATATCGCAAACAGAGGCTAATTGGGGCATCCCAGTGGATTTCCGCGCAAGGCAGCCCAACATGCATCATTACATTATCCGGAGCGGAGTCAAGGCAACCCCCTGGCTTGCATGCCAGTTTACAGCTTTCTTATTTAATTTGTTAATTAATTAGGAATTTGTATATTTATTCGGACTGTATTATTCTTTTATTTCGGACTGTATTATTTATTCGGACCCTCTGCGCGAGGGCATAATTGTAATAAGTGTGGGTGAGTGTGATGTATGTCTTCCAACCCCACGTCTTTCTTCCTTTTTATTTACCCGCTTATGATGGTTAGATATAGGGCATATTTCAATTAGCATACAGTATGACAGCATGTTTGCATCATTCATCTGTTTTGCACGCACCGGGCTCGGCTCATCATACAAGCTGCATTTGTATTTCAATTCCAAATTGAACACGTGTTAGCTGTAACATTTCACATGCCATGTTTAGAATAGCCGAGCCTGCTATAGTTTGCATCTTTGCATGTGTTGCATTAGACATTTCAGTATGCTTAGGTCCATGCATTGATTTCTAACAAGCTTCTGTTTTGGCTTGGAGTACTCGGTGAGTTTTATGCTTTAGCATCCTTGCATGCGTGTGAGTGTTGCCATGAATAGCATGCTTACCATGAGGCTATGTGCTTAAGTGATATAACTGCCTTGAATGCCTATGGGTGGAGGTTGAGTTACTTGGATTGGACAATTCATCAAATGTTTGTTTTAAGCCCACTAGATAGTGGCAAAATCATGTTTTCTAAGCCCACCCGAGGGTGGCAAATCCACGTCTTAGCCTACCTGCGGGTAGCACCATCAAACCATTTTCAAACAAACAAACATGAAATGTTTTGTTTCAATTCAGGCGATTCAGTCTATACTTGTATGCTGTGCGCATCACATAGTAACCTAGGCTAATAACCGGAATAAATCACAATGTTTTCAAAAACAGATATCATGGTTAGTAGAGGCCGGTCTTTGACCGGGCGAGCGGGGGTGCTCACGAAGTGACCTTCCCCAATCGTACCCAAGTTCCCGAGCCGAGGCAACTTTGGTGATGACGGACACGTGGCCTTTGGCACCGAGTTAGGGTTTCCTAAATTTCCCATTATAAAATATTTAGGTGGCGACTCTGTATCTGGCAAAGCAGTCCATGTTTGGCACTTCTTTCAAAAAAAATCTGTTTTCTCAAAACGATTTGCCGGATTTGGACTCTTTGGTTCAAGATTAAGAACCGTGACATTTGAGTCCTTCGAACTGTAGTGACCCATATCGAACCAGAACGGGGGGGACTCGCACTCCCTTTCCCCCGGGATGCGTTCGGGGACATCTACAGCAGTCCATGTTTGGTGCTTTTTGATTAAAATCAATTTTTCCAAAACGATTTGCTGGATTTGGACTCTTTGGTGATTTATTAGTCTTACATTGCACTTTGTGAGATTAGATTCAGAACAGTGACATGAGTCCGAACTGTAGTAGCTAAGAACAACGATTCACGCCCTCACGCACAGAGCGAAGTTCAGGGCGGTCTACAGTTTCTGGCGACTATACTAGGGATTCAGAGAACTTGACTCGAACTCATGATATCTTGTTTTGTTTACACTTATGTGTCTCTTTGCATTGCATTTGCATTGGTGCGCTTAGGACACCGTGTTTCCCGTATGCTATTCCTGAACGGTTTGCCAGAGGCTGCATGCCATAAGGCTGACCGGTTGCGGGCTCTGCCACTATGGGAACACAAACCTTGGTTTTTACAGAGGTGCCCTTTTCGACCATTCGACCTAGTGCATATCGGAATCCATAGTGAGTATTCCAAACTAGGACAGGTTGCTTACCCGATTGTAGGTTGTTTGAAACTGCTGTGTGCAGAGTGAAACCCTAGCTCCCGACAAGATAGGACAGGGAAACCCTACCCCTCCATAGGGGTGTTTTGGCTCTCACTTGCTTGGTATGTGCTTTTAGAGTGTGCCTCTACAGGGATGCATGTATCAGTTTGCAAGTCTGGGTATCAAGTCTGAGGACATCAATATTTGGGAATCAGTTTTACCTGAGGGTATCAGATATGGGGCAGTGATTTGGGAACAATGATTAGTGTTAAGAACAGCATGTTCAGCTTACAAATGCCAACTGTATGTTGTCTTTAATTTAAGCCGTTATGTTGTCTGTTTTTCTGGTTGTTTGTTTCCTTATTAAGCTTTATTTAACTTTTCGCAAGGTAGTTTAGCATCATTGCTTCCAACCAGACAGATATTCCCCAAGCACTCTGGGTTAGAGGTTGAAGACTTCATCGATTCGAGGATCTGTCAGACGGACAACCAATGTTCCTTTCATTACCCCCGGTTACTATACAGAGGTCGGTTAGGCATAATTCATCAGTACTGCGGTTACTAGATCAGTGGTCCTTATCCACCCCGCCAGTGAGTAGTCGGGCTGAGGTTTCTATTTCTACCACAGAGAGATATACATGTTGTTCAGTTGGATCAATGTCTTATGGAAAGTATGGAGGACATGATGCGTCAGCTCCAGGAGACTATGCAGGCCATGCAACGGGATGCTGCCTGTCAAGCATAGTTTGCCGCGTGCCAGGTAGAGGTTATGGCTCAATAGACGGAACTGATTTCCAGACTTCAGCAACAACAACAACCACAGCAAGCTAGAGCATCTGCTTCGCACCCACCCCCGCCTCCATTTAGAGTTCCAACACTCGGGGAGACTGCAAACGTCCAGGAAAATACGAACATCCCAACGGGGCCAGTTCCACCCCCAATCCTACCTCAGCTGTCCAAAGCACTGACTAATCTAGTGGACACACCGTTTGAGTTCGAGGTGGATCCGACAGCACTGAAAGTGAGCAAGTTAGAAAAACTGTTCAAAAATGCTCAACGCATTAATTCCATTCCGGACATAGAG
>JAPPVO010000059.1:187238532-187271938 GCA_030407325.1 Camellia japonica | reverse complement strand
GTGCAAGAAAGTGCATCCCCGACGCTCAACCGGCTTCCGTTTTGACTTCGGACCATGTCTACTGTGCGTAACACTCAAATTCAAGCGAAGATTGTATCCTTTTGTATCCTTTTGTCTTTTATAAGATTCAAAAGTTGCCCCGTGTGCGTTGCATGCATCCATCACATTGTCCGGGGCGTCGCATCGCCCCGTTTTGCATGTCCCTTGTGACTTGCACTATTTCGCATATGTCGTGTGGCATGCTTGTCACACTTGCTTCCTTTTCCATTCTTGCGAGGCACGCGTGTCTCATTTGTCTTATTTGCCCTATTTTGCATTGGCATGCGTGTCCCATGTGCGTTGCCTCGCACTTCCCCTTCCCCTCTCGCGTGTACTACGCTGAGAGGCTTTTTGTTTTTCCCCTCTCGCGTGTACTACGCTGAGAGGCTTTTTGTTTTTCCTCTCTCACGTGTGCTACGTTGAGAGGTTCATGGCGGTCTGACGAGACATTAAACACGCCCCCCCGGTCTGGCGAGACCTTAAACACGCACGGTCTAGGAGACCTTAAATCCTCGGGAGGTGCAAGACCTTCGGTGCATTGAGGTGCACCCCATCGCATTTGGCATGCATCATATCGCACTGTCTTGTGCACTCGCGTTGTTAAACGCATCGCGCTATCTTACGCATCACACCGTCCTGTGCACGCCTGGTCTGGCGAGACCTTAAATACGCCCGGTCCGGCGAGACCTTAAACCCACTCGGTTGCATTGTCATGCATCTCAAAAGCCGCGCATTGTCGCGCGTTTCGAAATCATGCATCATCATGCATTAAAAAAAAAAAAAAAACATCATGCATCATTTGCATTTCATTTCAAAACAAAAACAAACATGCATTGTCATGCATACATTTTGCATCCCGGTCTAGGAGACCTTAAATCCTCTGAAGGTGCAATTCCTTTGGTGTTTGTCGTGCCCGAACGACTTTCGGTGGTCTGGCAAAGCCACCTGTCTGTGTTTGCGGTGAGTTCCTAGAAGACCAACTGGGACGGTGAAAACTAGAGTTTGAACGGCTTATGCCTAGAACGCAAAGGTTCGGGATCTCCGAGACTAAAGTCTGGTTTAAATACCCAGGGGGTGTACCCTCGGCTTGAAATCTGTATGGAAGCCCCATAGGTTGAGGCGGCGTGTTTACGCCTCAATTCTGGATACTGAACCAACCTAGTATATCGCCCTGTTGGTAAGATAGGGAAAGCTGCGATCATAGTCATTGCATCAACATGCATTTGTCATGCATCATTCTAAATATTGCATATTGTCATGCATTCCAAAAAACATGCATATGTCATGCATATCATTGTAATATAGTGCATATGTCATGCATTTTCTGTAAAACCTCCGTTGCATTTTAGTTGCATGCATCCACTGCATCATCTTCCATCCATGGCTTCCGCCTTTCCGAGTTGAGCTTGGTCTGGTATGTGCCCCTACTTTTCACGTCGAAGCATGGTTTTTTGTGTACGCACCTATTCCTTGACGAGCTTGGTTTGAGGGTTACGGCACATTTTCTGTGATTAGACGCGGTTCGTATGCGTACATGCATTTCCTGGGCAAAATTCGGTTTGGCCCGCGTGCCATATCCATTGTATCCATTTCCATTACATTGTAGTGTAATTGTTGCGTCCGGCATTAGGATCATTATTCTCTCCTCAGCGGGTCGTCACCCCACTTATGTCAATTCACCCAATACTTGTTCTTGTGTCAGTCTACATTACTCATAGTTCTGTGTGCGTTCGCGCTTTGAGGGCTTCGACACCTTTTCTATGGTAGACGGACTTGTTACCTCCATCAATCTATCTGACATTTGTGTGGTTTTGAACCGCTCATGATTGGATCATGATTCAATTGCATTGCATATTTACATTTCATACTATTTGCATTGTTTATATTTGTTATTAGTTTTGCATATCATTTGCATTACATTTAGATTCAATTGCATATCATTTTGCATTCAACATTGCATGATTTGCATGTTGCTAACAATATTGTACCTGTTAAGTTTGCTTTCTTTGCAGGCACGATATTGTATGTACGGCTCATTTGAGGCCGGTGCAACCGGACGAGTTGCACAGGTATTATATCCTCCGAGTGAGACGTATTGAGAATTGCATAATTCTCTTACATCCTTTCTGCATTATAGTGTAGTTTGGTGTATGCTAGCTTATAACTGTCGCATGTGTGCTTCATTACAGCTTCCTTTGCATGATCATAAGTTATGCTCGGCCTTTTGCATCGTCAGTTGCATCTCGCCCCCGCCTACGGGCGCATACCTTATTTTTGGCATGTGTGTCTCCTGCCTGAACTACGCTGGTTTGATTCCTAAGGGATACGTAGGCAGCTTGCGAGTTCAACCATTTGCGCTTTGTATGTTTGTCCAAGTCTTCGGCCTTGTCAAAAATGGGTCGTCTCTGGGCTTTGACATTCACTCCCGTCATTGTTATGACTTTCGAGTTCTGTCAAAGAGGGGCAACTGTAGACACCCCATTTTTGACCGTCCTCAAGACTTGGACGTCACCGCTTGAACACTCGGTGATTATCCATGTTTGTGTTCGTTTGGAGTTCCCGGAGTTCTCGGCTCGCGCGCCCTGCCTCAGGACCTCCAAACTCGACCGTTTTGTGTCTGGTTTTGCACCAAACACTTGTGTTTTGCCTTGGAAGGGCAGGGAATGCCTTGTGAGGCACCCCCACACACCACCGGCTGTGGCTAGAGTCCACCGGCTAGATGGTTTTTCCATAGGCACTATATTGTGCCGGTCGGCACTCTTTTGTGCCGGTCGGCACTCTTTTTGGCAAAATGACCATTTTGCCCAGCCGATCACTGTACAGCTGCTTTATCAGATATTTTTAGACAGCTGTATCACGTTTTGCTCCCCTCCATACACGTGTATGGACGGATGAGCCTTTAGGCTTGCTTAACTTGTAAGTTTTGTGCCTATACAAGAGAAGCCTCTTCTCTTGGCTCAAGAGTTGAAGTTCTTGAGAGACTTAGCCATTTTTAGACAGGAGAGAAGCTCTGGTTTAGGTTAGAAATCCTATATCTATTCTATCTCTATCCCTCTCTTGTGTGTCTAGGTGTTTTGGTGCCTTATTATTGCACACAAGCACCTAGTGTTTCACCTTCCTCTTGGAACTGAGGTGCTAAAGGCTTGTTCTTGGAGTTTTTGACTGGTTTTGAGCTCAAAGAAGCCACAACATCAACCTTTGTGAAGGTGGTCAACAAGGGTGAGAAACTTACTTTATTTCCCCCATTCTTGCACTCCATTTCTACTTGCTTTAGAACTATTTTTGTGCTTAGCATATAACACATAAAAGTTCTGTTTTTTAAGCCTCTTTGTTGTATATTAAGAGTGTTTTGTGGTTTGAGCAAGTTTGACCACCCTTAGGCCTTGAAAAGGCCCTTTTTTGTGCTATTTTGTGAGAGATCCGAGACTTTGGTGCTTGGGCCTCTCCACCATTGAAATCTTGAGGGATTTCAATGGTGGAGATGGTGCCATAAAGTCTCCAAAAGGAGAGGGCCACCCCCTCCCCTTAATGTCCTTGAAAAGGGCAAGTTTTGGCCTCCAAAGGAGCACCATGTTTGGTTGTGTGCTGAGCATGTTTGGTTTGTTTTTCATGCTTATATTGCCATGATATAACATGTTTCTAAGTTGGTTTTAGCACTCCTTGCATGCTTTGCATAGTTGCTTTGTAATGCCTTGTTGGTCCCTTAACATGCCTAGGTTGTGTGCCTCTATTTCTAGCATGTTTTAGGCCTAGATCCATGAAGCTTGTAGGCTTATTTTACCATGCTTTAGTTCTGTCCATAGTTGTTTTGGTCAATCTTCGCATGTATTTTGTAGCCTCTTTGTATTTGGCTTGTTGGCCATAAGAACATGAGTGTGTAGCATGCCTTACTTGCTTCATTTTTGATGGTTTAGAGCCATCTAACATGCCATTTCAGACCTTGCAATGTGCTTGTTTGATCGCCTTGCATGCCTCCTTTAATGCTTTAAGAGTATGTATTGAATGCTCCATGTTTTGGTCATGTTGCATGCCTTTGTGCTTAGGCCTCTTAGATGCCATCTAAGTAGCCATTTGGCTTTGTTTTAACATACTAAAACTTTGTTTTAGGTTGTTTAATGCATGCCATAATTGCTTTGCATAAGTGTAGTTCAATGCTTCCATGACTTGCCTCAAGTGTTGAACCTATGTTGCATGCATTTGTTTATCTTGCTTAACATGATTTGGCATCATTTCATAGCATGATTTTCAGAGCTTAAATTGCATGCTAATAGCCCATGTTTGTGCCTCCTAGATGTGTTTAAGAGTTGCTTAATTATGCCTAAGTGTTGGTGCCTTAATTTGTGCATGTGTGCATGTGTATTTGGCCCTCTTGACTTAGCACTTTGGCCACTGATTTTAGGACTATTTGAGTTGCCTAATTCATGTATAAGACCATCCTTCCATTGATTCGCATGCTTGTCTTGTATGCTTACTTGCATGATTGCATTGTATTGCCATATTGCATACTAGTTGACATGTTTAGGACTTCATTGCATCGACATGCATGCTAAGCCTCTTGACCAAGTCATGATAGAGGTTTGAGCACCCTTGTTTGCTTGTTTGCATTGCATGCATTTGAAATCAAAGTTGCATTCTTGGTTCTTAGGGCCATCATGCATGGAAATGCGCGATTGGTGGTCCGGGAATCGAGGCACATGCCCCTTTGAGTCATTAACATGATAAGGGATGTGTTTGGTGCATAAATGGCTTGAATCATATTGCCATGCATGTTGTTGTCCTCTGCTGCTGTGAGTTGCAGGTTCTACAGGTATTTTGTGCCGACCGGCACTGTTTAGTGCCGACCGACAGTAAATTAGCAGCCGATGGATGAATCTTGTGCCGGTGGCCTCCTCCTTCAGCCGGTGGTGTCCTACCCCAGCCGGTGATGATCCCCAGTGTCCTGAGAGGCACTCCTGGGACTTTAGCAATTTTCTGAGGAGAAGAGCAGAGGAAACAGAGGCACACTTGCATGGCAGTGCGGTTCCGAGCCGGTCCCGAGCGCATGCTGCATCTGGCCCTCATCCCGAGGCGATTTACTGCTTTAATTAGATTAATTACTTTATTTAATTAATTTAGTTAATTTGTAATTTTAATTAGCTTGCGTAGTTAATTAATTTGTATATTCTTTCGGTCCCTCAGAGCGAGGGCAAAGTTGTAATAAGTGTGTGTGAGTGGGTGTATGTCTTCCAACCCCCACTTCTTTCTCCCTTTTATTTACCCGCTTTTGATGGTAGATTAGGGCACGTTTATTTTATCATACCTTATGCAATACATGCGTGCATCCATGCATTTGTCTAAACATGCACCGGGCTCGGTACATCATACAAACTGCATTGTATTCCAAATTCCAACTTGAATACGTGCATTAAATGATTGCATTTCACGTGCCATTTTAGGATTAGCCGAGCCTACTCTAAATTGCATCCTTGCCTGTGTTGCATTAGCCACTTAACATGAACTAGGGCATGCATGTTTGCTAACTAGTTTACTGTTTTGGCACGGAGTACGATGTGAGTATTTTATGCTTTAGCACATCGCATGCGTGTGAATGCTAACATGACAGTATGATTGCCATGCGGCTAAGTGCTTATGTGAGTTAAACTGTTTGAATGCCTGTGGGTGAAGGTTGGATTGCGTGAGTTGGAACAACTCGTTGAAATCCGTATTTTAGCCTACTTGCGAGTAGCAAAACCATCTGTTTTCCAAACAAAACGGATATGCAATGTTTGTTTCCAAATTAGGCAATCTAGTCTATACTTGTTTGCTGTGCGCATAACATAGTAATTCTAGGTTAATAATTGGGATAAGAACGCATAATGTTTTCAAAATCGGATATCATGGTTAGTAGAGGCCGGTCTTCGGACCGGGCGAGAGGGGGTGCTCATAGCTGACCTTCCCCGATCGTACCCAAGCTCCCGAGCCAAGACCACTTTGGTGATGACGGACACGTGGCCTTCGGTACCGAGTCAGGGTTTCCTAAATTCCCCCATGAAAAATATTTAGGTGGCGACTCTGTAATCTGGCAAAGCAGTCCATGTTTGGCACTACTTTTCAAAAAATCTATTTTCTTCAAAACGATTTGCCAGAGGTGGACTCTTTGGTTCAGATTCAGAACCGTGACAAAACGGAGAGTCCGAACTGTAGCGAGGTCCCCCCGCGGGCTTGTTACAGTATGCTAAACAAAATATGCCCTAATACTAACCATCGTAAGCTAGTAAATAAAAGGGAGAAAGATGTGGGGTTAGAAGACATGCATCACACACACACACACTTATTACAACAAATGTGCCATCTCGACGGAGGGTCCGAATAAATAATATAGAACTGACTAATTAACTAACTATTCTAGCTAATTAATTATTACAAAACAAGTTGAAACACATAACTATTCTAAGTTAACAAAGCACTGAAATGGCCTCGTGACGAGGGATGCATGCATGCTCGAGTTGCCTCGCTCGGAAATCCATCGCAATTCCCCAACTTGCCTCTGTTTGCAACTGTTTTCAAAACACTTCACCAAGCTCCACAAAGCTTCAACTCCACCTAGGAGACCTCTAGGGATGCTGCCGACCAGTTGTTGGGGAGGGAGACCACCTGCCGACCACTTTCTTACTGAAAAACCAGAAAAAGTGGTCGGCTAGCTAGTAATACTGGTCGGCCGACCAGTTTTGCTGCACTTCTTCCAGTTTGCTGCAACACAGAGAGCAAGAAAGGGCATGGCAATGTATTTGCAAGATATGTGTACACAACCACCCTCCCTATCATTTCATAAGCTCAAGGGAGTGTGGTTCTCGACCCTCGGGCCACCAATCACGCATCTCGATGCATGATGGCCGAGAGGTGAAGTTGCGCAAATCAATATGAAAATGAATGCACAAGTAAACACATAAGGCCTAAACCTCTACCATGTAAGATCAAGAGCATCGGCGACCGAGAATTGAGGCACGTTTCATCATTTCAAGTATGAAACGTCCCTCGTTTCTCGTGTTTGGACTAAATACCTATTCCAAACACAATGCAACAAGTGGCATGGAACATAGCATACTCAATGCAAGGAACATGCACACTCAATGCTAAGCAACAAAATGGCATACACAATGCGAATGACAACCTAGCATACTCAATGCAAGGTAAGGTGGCATACTCAATGCAATATGACCTAAGCATACACAATGCAAAGTATATAGCATACGCAATGCAATGGACAACATAGCATGCAATCAATCATGTTCAATGGACTTCAATTAAAGTGGACAGACCTGAGCCATGCCCAAATAGAGGCCACTGGTGATAAAATAAAGGCATGAAAGTAAGAGAAATGCATGCACGTGTATTGGCTCACCAATTAGGCATAAGAACACAACTCTCAAAAGGCATTGAAAGGATGAAACATGGAGTACAATGGCATATGTTCCAGCACTTAAATGTCATGCTAAATGACTTCAAATCATGCAAACAACTCACGTGGTGCATGTTGCCAGGCTTAAGCATCAAAGCTAGTGAAGTGTGTTACACTAGAGGCATGCAAGACAATGCTCAAATGGCCAAACCAGCCCCAAACAGATCTTATATAGGCCAAAACAGTAGCCAAAATGGACAGAGATGATGGCTTGAAAGGCAAGAAAATGAGGCTCATGCAATGGCTCACAAACAAGGCATAAAGGGGCAACTCTCAAACACATTGAAGGAGTGATAAACATGAGAGTATGACAAAGATATAAGCTCTGAAATATCGTTTAAAATGATGCTAAGGCATGCAAACATCACAAGTATAGCATGGTAGAGGCCTCAAAACTCAAGACTAGTCAAGGCAATTGCACTATAACTATGCAATGCATGAAGCATATGGCCAATACAACCCAAAACAGTCCTAGAGCATGCCAAAACAATGACAAAACATGCATGGAGCAAAGCCAAAACAAGCTAGCATGAAGGATCAAAACATGGAGTATGTAAGGCCAATAAGGAGGTTTACACTACACCTACCAAAGCCAAGTGTGTGATGACTTAACCAACAAAAATCAGAGTTATGACATGTCAAATGATGGCCAAAAACCTACTGAAATGGAGCCAATACATGCTAGAAAGACATGCTACTTTGCAAGGCTACAAGTAGGTTTACACTACAAGTATAAGAAGCATGCAAGAGTGAGATAAGACAGACCAAAACAGAGTTACAAAAGGTCTGGAAAGTCACAAAAACATGCTTGAAAAGAGCTAACATAAGCCACAAAAAGATGCTACTTTATAGAGCTAACAAGGCATGGCATGGAGAGACAAGGAGGGGAGGCTATCCCCTCCCATTTGGGACCTCAAAACAAGCTTTTTACCACTGAAAATCCTCTGGATTTCAGTGGTTCTAAGGCCACGAAAAGTTGTTTTGAAAGGCCTTAGAAGATGGCTCAAAAGCTATACATGTCAAGGAGCAAAAGGGAGGAAACACCTCCTAGACAAACAAGGCACAAACTGACACTTTGAGGATTGAAAAACAAAGTTTTCTTCAGTTCAAAACCAAGCCAAAAATAGTTTAAAAGGGTGGCAAAACAAGCATGCAAGAATGGCCAAGATAGTGTACAAAAATGAGCTTAAAAGAGGGAGATGCTTACCCTTGAAGCACAGCTGCAAAACAACCACTCTTCTGAGCCAAACAACCTTCAATTAGCCCAAAAATCAGTTCCAAGAGACCTCAGCCCATGGATATGCAACTTTGATGAAGGATGCCTAGGCCAACTAGGTATATTTCTCTACTTCTATGCCCTTCTATGCACAAAAGGGGAAGAGAGAATGAACTATAGAGAGAGAGGCAGAGATTTAGGTCTGAAAATTCTAGAGAGAAAGGAGGTTTTAGAGAGAGAGGCTCCCAAACTTGCTCAAGAAGTTCTCTCTTTGCAAAATGGGAGATAAGGCTCATATATAGCAAAAAGCAAGAGTTGGTTCGAAATATCTGTTTATGGAACAGCTGGAGGTTATGGAAGACGGTTGGAGGGAAAATATCTTCAAAAAATCTGAGTTTGGGACCTGCCAACAACTTTTCTGGTTGGCCGACCACTTTTTCTGGTCGGCCGACCACTTTTCTGGTTGGCCAGCTACTTTTTATGGTCGGCCGACCACTTTTGTACTTTCCAAGTCCAACTTCAAATGGGCATAACTCCTTCATCTGGACTCCTTTTCAAGTTATTCTTGTATCCAAATTGAAGCCTCGGAAGTAAGCTTTCCAATGGTGGTAGCCTTGCATCAAAATTCCAACTGTGAAAAAAGTTTTGCCTATTTTGGTGAAGACGCTCAGTTTCGATCATTCTCGAATTCATGCCAAACTTCTCCCAAACTAGTTTTCTTCTCTTCTTTCTCATTTTATTCAACTCCAAACCCCTAAACAAGGTGTTTTGAAAGATTTTTCAAAGATTTTATCTCTCTTTCATTCATTTCCACTTTGACCTTGCTCGGTTTACCAAAAGGAGCAACATTTAACAAAATGTAAGCGTCGGAACATCGTAGGAACTTTGTTTCAAAAATGTTTTGAACGAGAGGCTTTTAAGGTCTAAAAACCATTCAAAATAGCTTTGGTCCAAAATGGGGTATGAGGTTAGAATTTGACTCTCCTCTTGCCGAAGGAATCAAACCTTTGCACTGCACAACTTTCAACACCAAGTAAACCATCAGTAACGGTGCCCAAGTCTTAAGGGCGGTCAAAAATGGGGTGTCTACAGTTGCCCCTCTTTGATAGAACTCGAAAGTCATAAGTGACGGGAGTGAATGTCAAAGCCCAGAGACGACCCATTTTTGACAAAGCCAAAGACTTGGACAAACAAACAAAATACAGATAAATAAATGGTTGCACCCTCAGGCTGCCTACGTATCCCTTTGCAAGGAATCAAACCAGCGTAGTTCAGGGGCAGGATGCAAAATGTTATGCAGGAAGATTTTGATGATTGGACTTATACGCTACGCGAAGCCGATTTGGGTGGTGTGAACAGACAGGCGCACCTGCTATTGCTAACCGATTTTGATAATTGGACTTATGCGCTATGCGAAGCCGGTTCGATAATTGGACTTATACGCTACGCGAAGCTGGTTTGAAAATTGGACTTACACGCTACGCGAAGCCGATTTGAAAATTGGACTTATGCAATGCAATGGATGAAGTGAATAAGGCTTGCAGCCAAACCATATTTTGCCTAGAAAGGCGTGGACACAAAACAGACCACGTCTAACACAGAAAAGGTGCCGACACCCTCAAACCACAATTCTCTTAGTGGAATAGGCGTGTACACATAATGACAGAACCATGCTTCAACGCGAAAAGTATGGGCACATGCCAGACTAAGTTTAACATGGAAAAGATGCAGCGATACAATGGATATGCAGTACAGGCATGCAACATATTCTATATGCAATGCAATAGACATACTAGATGATGTAGTAGTTAGGAAGCGAAGGTACCTTACAGGGACAATTGGCAATGACCTGCCTCATGCTGCTAGGGACCTTCCCCTTCTTCTCGGCTGAATCGCAGGTACTACTTTTCTCCCCGACTATGGTTGTAGCTTTCCCTATTCTCCAACAGGGTGACAGACTAGGTTGGTTCAGTATCCAGAATTGAGGTGCATACACATGCTATCTCAATCTATGGGGCTGCCATACAGATTTCAAGCCGAGGATATACCCCTGGGTATTTAAACCAGACTTTAGTCTTGGACATCCTAAACCTTTGTGTTCTAGGCATGAGCCATTCGAACTCTAGTTTCCACCGTCTCAGTTGGTCTCCTAGGAACTCACTGAAAACACAGGCAAGTGGCTATACCAAACTGCCGGAAGTCGTTCGGGCACGACAAACACCAAAGGAATTGCACCTTTAGAGGATTTAAGATCTCCTAGACCAGAGAGTGCACAAGACAGTGCGATGCGGAGGGAATGCACAAAACAATGCTATACAGGTGCACAAGATAGTGCGATGCAGGGTGGATGCACAAGACAATGCGATGTAAGTGTGTGCACAAGACAGTGCTAAGAGAAAGGATGCTCAAGATAGCGTGAGCAATGCGATGCACTAACAAGTGTAGGTAAGATGCGTACGAAAGTGTGAACAATGCACTAACGGGTGCAAGAAAGGTGCGTAAGATAGCGCGAACAATGCACTAACAAATGCTACAAGCATTTTCTATGCAGGAGAAGAACATGTAATGAAATGCACAAGATAGTGCGATGCGCAAAAGAGCGCGAGTGTAAGCTGCACAAAACAATGCGATGCGCAAGAAAGCGCGATAAAAATGCATGCACAATGCAAGTAAGGTGCACAAAACAGTGCGATGCACAAAAAAAACGCGAGTGTAAGCTGCACAAAACAGTGCGATGCGCAAGAAAGCGCGATAAAATGCATGCATAATGCAAGTAAGGTGCACAAAACAGTGCGATGCGCAAAATAGTGCAATAAAATGCATGCACAATGCAAGTAAGGTGCACAAAACAGTGCGATGCGCAAAATAGCGCGATAAAATGCATGCACAATGCAAGACTTGGCACACAGCTTATGACATAGCATTCCATTCATTTGGCACACAGCTCACAACACAACACTTTGTTTGTTTGGCATGCGGCTCACAACACAATATTATGTTCATTTGGCACGCAGCTCGAAACACAGCACTCTGTTTATCTTGGCACACAGCACATTTCGGGCACGCAACACCATTCGGGGCACACGGCACATTTCGGGCACACAGCTCATTTCGGGCACACAGCAGATCTCGGGCACACAACACATTTTGGGCACACAGCTCATTTCGGGCACACAGCAGATCTCGGGCACACAGCTCATCTTGGGGGCACATCTCATTTTTTGGGCACACGGCTCATTTTGGGCACATGGCTCATTTTTCGAGCACACAGCTCATTTCGGGCACATGGCTCAATTCAGGGCACACAGCTCATTTTTCGGGCACACAGCTCATTTTTGGCACGCAGCTCATTTTGGGGCACACAACACATTTATGGCACGCAGCTCATTCTGAACACACAGTTCATTTCGAGCACACAGCTCATTTCGGGCACATGGCTCATTTTTCGGGCACATGACTTATTTGGGCCACACGGCTTATTTTTCGGCGGCACACAGCTCATTCTAAACACACAGTTCGTTTCGGGCATACAGCTCATTTTGGGGCACACAGAACATTTGGGCACATGGCTCATTTCAAGCACACGGCTCGTTTGGGGCACACGGCTTATTTTGAACACACAGTTCATTTCGGGCACACAGCACATTTGGGCACATAGCTTATCTTAGGCACACAGCTCATTTTGGGCACACGGCTTATTTCAAGGCACACAGCACATTTCGGGCACACAACTCTTTTTTGGGCACACAGCTCATTTTGGGGCACACAGCACATTTGGGGCACGCAACTCATTCTGAACACACAGTTCATTTCGGGCACACAGCTCATTTGAGGCACACGGCTCATTTGGGGCACACGGCTTATTTGGGGCACGCAGCTCATTCTGAACACACAGTTTATTTCGCAGTATTTTGCTCAATCTGAACGCACAGCTCATAGCACGGCAATCTGCTCAATCTGAACACACGGTTCACAACACAGTATTCTTTTAATTTGAACACACAGCTCAATCTGAACACATGGCTCATAACACAGTATTCTTTTAATTTGAACACACAGCTCATACAGCATACTGGTCATTCTAAACATACAGCCCATTCTGAGCATATGAGATGCAATGATGGAACTTGCAGAAATCGAAACAAATTTAGATGCTCTGAATTTTCCCTATTTTCTTTTGCTTCGCAGTCTGGAACCCATATGGCTTCAGATAGGTCCTGGTTTTACTGTTCTAATATGACCTGGGTTGAACCCTATAGTTTTACGAAAGAACGAATCTTGTTTTGCACAAATGTGGGGAACGACACGGCACTCTGAGCACAAATGATTTTTTTTTTCTTTTTTGAAATTGTAATGAGAAAAGGGTTCTCAAGCGGGTATTGAGCCAACGACTGAACACAGTGCACCACGACTCAATAAAGGAAAAGAAAAGGGTAAACAACCTAAACAGGTCGAGACACACTTGAAACGACTCAAAAACGAGAATCGAGACAAACAAAACAAAAGACACAACATTCAAACGTGTTACAAAGGCGAGAGACCTCTAAGTTCGCAAGAAGCCAGTTTCTTCGGGTATTATTTCCCACCCTTTCTTATTTTTGTTTCTCACATCACTCGGCCCTCAAGCTCGGTTTTTTCCCAAAACCCTTTTCTCGCTTTTCCTCTCAGCGCACATCTCTCTATTCTTTAGTCTCTCATTTTTCATCCCTCCCTAGGGTGGTTGATGGATAAACAGGAAGGTGTGGGCTCTTGCCCCTAGCATTCTTCTAGATTCTCTTCTTCTCTTCTTCTGCTCAGAACAGTGAACTTTCCCGCAGAGGGGTTGCGCTACAACTAGGTGTGTAACAAATCTGCAACTAACACCGGTTGACGATGTTCTGCTGGGGAGTTTGGACATGATCAGATATGTCCAGACGAGGGAGTGGGATATCTTGATCCATTCCAGTTCATGCTTCGCACTTGGCTTGATACCTCGTTGCTTGGAGGATGTTGAGAGCTTTCAGCCCTTTGTTGTTAGCTTCAGTTATGCCCTTTTCTGGTAGGTAGAGTGCCATTTCTGGCAAGTAGAGTGCCCTTTTCTGGCAAGAATGTTGACAACGGGGAAAAGACAGAACACCTGACTCAACTGTGCCCCTAGTTCATTATTTTGACCATTTTTTTGTTTTGGTTTCTACTAAAACAATTTTGACCAATATGAGAGTTAGATTAACATACTTTAACTTTTTGATTTGAAATCATGCAAGTCAGGCTATGAGCACTGAAAATTTTCCTTTTTGGGTCCAAGAAATGGTCTAGTTTTGGAAAAATAGAATAAATTTCGAGAGAATTTAGTCAACCTCAGTAAAAATTCTCAAAAACTATTTTTGCAAATGGCCACTGCTCGACCAAGACGGAACTTACTCTTGAGATGCACAACCTCAGATCCGAAGGAAAATTACGCCTTGTCTAAATGGCACCGTATGGCAACGGAAAGTTGCCCCTTGTTTGAATGGCACCACAGCGCACCGTATGGCAACGGAAAGTTGCCCCTTGTTTGAATAGCACCGCAGTGCACTGTAACCAGTTCTCATAGTGACGATCACAACCGAACTCTCGGATACAGAGAAGACAAAGATGACCAGAACCATTATGTGGACATAGTCGATTTGGAAGTGTTTATGGCTGGACTTCAGAATGAAGTTGCCTATATATCCCAAACATGGGAATCAAGCCTTACGTAGTTCGGGATTAGGCACACTCGGGTATTTAACCTCTCCTTTTGCGCTCTAACTTTTGCCAAGGCCGCCCTTTCTGGGTTTTCAACCTTGCGAGCTTTGTTCTTCTTTTCTTTTCAATTCTTTTAATTTCTTTTTTCATCTTTTCTTTGCATTTTTCTTTATTTTTCTTCTTCTTCTTTTTCTTTTTTCATTCTTTGCATTTTTTCTTTTTCTCTTTTTTCCTCCTCCTTTTTTTTTTTCTTTTTTCATTCTTTGCTTTGCTCTAACTTTTGCCTGGGTTGCCCTTTCAGGTTTTCGACCCAGCGAGCCTCTCAAGGGTAAAAGTGTAGCTTTGTCCATGTCAAATGGTTTGAGATCTCGAAGCCATCTGAATCTGGGAGAGTAGCTGTTGTTCGCTGATGATGTAGAAGTCCATCCAATGGGGGCCTGAATTTGCCCCCTAGTATTGTGGATAGGAACTCGATCGTCTTTCAGCAATACTTTCTTCTTTCCTCCCTTCAGGGATTTGGCATTCTTGCCGATCTTCGTTAGCTTGAGAAATGACTCATCTTTCGCTCTTCGAGCACATCTGACATTTTTGCCCCTAGTTCGAGGGGTGCTTCTGATCTAGCATTGCAAGCTTCTTTTGACGACATCTGATCTTCTTGATCTGACTTCCCTGCCCCTAGTTCGAGGGCTGCCTCGAATCTGGCCACACAGGCCTCACATTGTAGTTGACCGTTGAACATTCTGAATTCAAGTTCAAGGTTTGAAAGTGAGGGGTCGAGTCTCGGGGCTGAGAGCGATCCTAAGCTGCACAATCTCAAGAGCGATTCCACATAGGTCTTCGCAGGACCGCGCAAAACATTTTTTGAAATCTTTTAAGAAAATGACTAGTCGCTCGTGCTGAAGACAGTGCGGAACCAATCTGGATCAAGCCAGGATCCTTCTCAGTACTCACATTAACAAACATGATCTCATTCATTAAGGGCATAGCACGCCTCTCTTTCTCTCGATTGATCAAAAAAATTTTGAAAATCCAGAGGAATTCCCCCCTCTTTGTTTTCGTCACAATGTTCAAAAAGTTTTTGAAAAACTTAGGTCAATGCAATGACTTAAAGGGCACAGAAGAAGTAGATGAAAATGCACTGTCGTTTCATTCAAACTTCTGGCACAACCGGCTTAAGGCGAGAACAAGCACAAAAAGCATGAAAAACCACTACTGTTTCAATCAGATCTTCTAGCTCAACTGGCTCCATGGTAGAAACAGACTCAAAAGAAAGCAAAAAGACAAACACAAAACAAAATAGTGATATCCGAGGTAACGCCCCCGGAATCACTCGACTCCTATACAGCAGGACTGACTCGATACCACAAGACAGATCCAACTGACTCAGTAGAAAGGGACTAACTATACAACGCAACAAGACTGACCCAATACCGAAGTGAAAAAGTACAAAAACTAGCATTTGCACGATGCTCAAAACAGTGCGTGCCATACACTACATCTAGAATAAACTGAGCGCCGCCCACATATGGTTCATCCCCCGATCACATCACATTATCCCCCAAGTTCAATGATCCAGTGCCGATAGACTTTGCAGGACTTGGCGCGGCGATGACCCCGTCATCAATTAGATCTTATATTTCGTGGCTAAGATGAAAACACATGTCAGTGCCATGGCCGGCTTGCTGATGGAAGGCACAGTACTTGGCCGGATCATGGGAGGGACGAAGTTTATTCGGGAGAGGCTGAGGCTCAAGCGGTTTGAGATGGCCTTGTCCAATGAGGATTTGGAGAGCTTTGGATAAAGGCATGGAGAGGGCATGGAAGACCCTCCGACCTCGTGGTTGGTACCTCGAGGTTTGTGGATTTTTGCTGGACGCACCGGCAAAGGGATTGGCAGGTGCTGGCCGAGTTTGCTGATCTCTTCTGAGAATAGGATTGGAGCTGAAAGGGGCGTTTCTGGTACGACGGCCCTTCAAAATGCTGTCATCTTGAGCGACAAAAGTGTCAGTCACAGTTTTTGCAACAATTGCGAGCACTTGCTGTTTGTTCAGTCCTTCGGCTTTCAAAGCCTCAACAGCCCACTGAAGGTGTTCGTGGGGACCAATGCCCACCCCAACCTTGTTCTTACCATGGCCTCCACTTTGCCAAGGGATTGGCCTTCTTCTAATGCAACATGTCCCGAGATTGGGGAGCCTTTTGGTGTGAAACACCTGGTAGGCGATGTGGTTGATGATGGAGCTAAAACTCCACAGGCTAAATCCGCCAGTGTTCTCTGAAGATCTTTGATCATCCTCATCAACTCAGAAGTGGTGGGTTCACGGGTTTGAGATGATTGGGGTTCCGAGACTGGATGTGTGGTAGGTGCCCCAGATGGGCGTTGTATTTCGACATCGGTCTCACCCTGCATGGCGATTCCCTGGTTTAATGCTGCTACCATGGCCACAACTTCTTTCGAATTCTGTGCCATCACGGCCTGCTAAGTTTGAACAAAGGTGATGCTACTGGTGACTAACAGATCAGATGAACTGGTGAGCCCTAACTGGCCTTTCTCTGCCTTGCCTCAGCGAAGGAAAACACTGGCTTCTCTGAACTGAATCTCTGACCTGACAAAGCCTATCAGCTCGAGTCCAATGTGCCGGGTGGATATTTGGAGCCTTCTGAAGCTATGGTTCCAAGACTACCTTGCAAAAGAGAAAACGGACAGCCTCTCAACCCAATTTCACCAGAACAGATATGAGCAAAGCTGAATGACTATGCTCTCTACTGAACTCTGCCCCAAATTCTGCTTGTAAACTGATACCCTGTAGACACCCCATTTTTGACCGTCCTCAAGACTTGGACATCACCGATTGAACACTCAGTGATCACCCTTGTTTGTGTTTGTCTTGAGTTCCCGGAAGCCTTGGCAACGCGCCTCGCCTCAGGATCTCTCGACTTGACTGTTTTGTGTCTGGTTTTGCACCAAACACTTGTGTTTTGCCTTTGAGAGGCAGGGTAGGGTTTGTAGACCATCCCCACCCATCACCGACCATGTCTTGAGGCCACCGGTTGTGTTTTGTGGCCACCGGCCAAATGTTTGGCCGGCCGGTACTATAGATGGCCGACCGGCTATCTTTTTTTGGTCAAATGCATCTTTGGCCGGTCGACTACTGTGCATCTGCTTTTGCAGATATTTTGTCACAGCTGGCTTGCATTTGGGCTCCGCTCCATACACGTGTATGGAGGGATCTCTCTCTTTAGAAGCTTGTCTTGTAAGCTTTACAAGACAAAAAGCTCTACAAAGAGAGGTCTTCTCTCTTGTTGGAGGGGTTAGACATTTTAGACAGCCATTTTAGGGTTTGAGTTCTAGGGATAGGGTTTGTCTATATCTTAGCTCTATATCTCTCTTCCTCTTGTGTTCAGTGTGTGTTTAGGCTCACTATTGCACACAAACACATAGTGTTACACCTTTTCTTGGTTCTTGAAGGACTAGAGGTCTGTTCTTGGAATTTTAGGGCTAGTTTAAGCTCAAGGAAACAGCTGGTCCACCATTTGTGAAGAAGATCTTCAAGGGTAAGAAGCTTGTCCCTTTATTCCCCATTTTTGCATTGTATTTTTACCTACCTTACAACTATTTTTTGGCTTTGCATATAACACATAAAAGTTCTGTTTTTGAGGCCTCTAAATAGTTTGTTGAGAGGGTTTTAAGCTTTGGGGTTGTTTGACCCCTCTTAAGCCTTGTTTGGCCCTCGTTTTGTGCTATTTTGTGTGAGCTTCGGGACCATTGTGTTTGGGCCTCCTCACCACTGAAATCTTGAGGGATTTCAGAGGTGAGGATGGTGCCTTAAGGTCCTAAGAAGGAGAGGGCCACCCCCTCTCCTTGTTGTCCTTGAAAAGGGCCATTTTTGCCTCTTGAGGGAGCACCATGTTTAAGTGTGTGTTGGCCATGCCTTAGCTGATTTTTGTGCTTGTTATGTCATAATATAGCTCTGTTTTGGGTTGGTTTTGGTACACCATGCTTGCTTAGCATACATGCCTTGTAATGCCATTTTGTTGCCTTAACATGCATCTAAGTGTTGACCCTTGTTTTAGCATGTTTATGGCCAAGCTTTGTGAAGCTTATATGCATGTTTTGATGTGCTAAAGGGACTGTTTTAAGTCATTGGAGTCATTCATGCCTTGATTTGTATAGCTACCATGTAATCCCTCTTGTATGCCTTATGCATTGGCCCTTCTAGCATGCCATCCTTGCTTTGTTTCAGTGATTTGGAATCACTTAACATGTTATTTCAGTCCTTATAACATGATTATATGCTTGCATTTAATCCTCCTTCAATGTGCTTAAAGGTTGTTGCCTTATGCCCTTTGTTTGGGCCATGGAGTATGCTTGCATTTTTAGACCACTTAGATGCCATCTAAGTACATTCTTGGCTTTGTCTAGGTCTGCATTTGACCTATTTTAAGTCCCCTTGGCCTTGTGAGGCTTGGTTGACTTAGCCTTGGTTTAACCCCCTTTAGTTAGCCTTTGACTTTGGACCATGTTGCATGCTTGGCTTGCCTTTGTTTAATTGATATGGCATCATTTCTAACATAATTTCAGAGCTTATGTTGCATGCCATTTGTCCATGATTGCATCCTCTTGAGTGTGCTTGGGAATTGCTCTTTAATACTTGAATGTTGGTCTATGTTTTCATGCATGTTTGTATGTCAATTAGTCCTCATTCCTTAGCATCTTGGTCACTGTTTTAGGTTAGTTTGAGGGCTGCCTAACTTAGTCTAAGACCACTCTTGCATGTTGTAGCACGCTTACCTTGTATGTTGTAATACATTTGGCCCCTTTGGTATGTTGTTACATCCTTAGGTGGTAGTACATTTAGCATACATTCCTTGCTAAGTTGTCTAACATGTTGTATGCCTTGCATGTGTGCACATTGGCATTATACATTGCATGCTTGATAGTAGCATCCATGCATTTCCATGTTGTATCCTTAGCTCACATGCTTAGGATTACATTGCATAAGCATGCATGCTAGACCTCTTGAAATGAGTATGATAGAGGTTGGGCCTCCTCGTGTGTTTATTTGGTTTGCATTCATTTGAAATTGAAAATGCATACTTGATTCTTTGGGCCATCATGCATGGGAATGCGTGATTGGTGGTCCGAGAATCGAGGCTCATGTCCCTTTGAGTCATAAACATGATATGGGGTGTGATTGGTGCATACATTGCTTGAAATGCATTGCCATGCCAAGTATTGTCCTCTGCTGCTGTCAAATCAGTTTCTGTAGGAAGTTTTGTCCGGCCGGCTACATTTAGTGCCGACCAGCCATAATTTTTGGCCGGTGTATCAGAGTTGTGGCTGGTGACCATTCTACATGGCCGGTGGTGTTCTCCCCCAGCCGGTGGTGTTCCCTGGCATCCATAGAGCAAACTCTGAGACTTTGAAAGCCCTCAGAGAAGTAAAGCAGGGAAAACAGAGGCATCTTGGGCATGTCGTTGGATTTCCGGGCAAAGCCGAGCGCGCACTGCATTGAGCCTTCATCCCGGGACTGTTTATTGCTTTATTAGATTAATTAATTTGCTTAATTAATTTAGTTGGCCTGTAATAGTTAATTAGCTAGAATAGTTGATTATTTATTCAGTCTGTATTATTCTTTCAGTCCCTCCGAGCGAGGGCGAATTTGTAATAAGTGTGGGTGAGTGCGTGTATGTCTTCCAACCCCCACTTCTTTCTCCCTTTTACTTACCTGCTTTGATGGTTAGTATTAGGGCATGTTTACTTTAGCATACCTCATATTATGCATGCATGCATCATTCATCAGTATTGCATGCACCAGGCTCGGCGCATCATGCTAATTGCATTGTATTTCAAATTTAACTTTGAATACATGCTTCCTGTGCACGTCACATGTCATCCTTAGATTAGCCGAGCCTATTCTAGTGACATTTTGTATGCGATGCATTAGGCACTTGACATGGACTTGGATCATGCATTGATTGCTGACATGTTCTTGTTCTAGGCACGGAGTACTTTGTAAGTATTTTATGCTTTAGCATCCTTGCATGCGTGTGAGTGCTGCCATGATAGCATGATTACCATGAGGCTAGCTGCTTATGTGATATAACTGCTTGAATGCCTATGGATGGAGGTTGAATTACCTAAATTGGAATAAATGCATTAAAACTGTGAGTTTTAAGCCCACTAGATAGTGGCAAGACCATCTTTTCTAAAAAAGCCCAGTCGAGGGTGGCAAAACCTGCATTTTAGCCTACTTACGAGTAGCAAACCATTTTCAAAACAAACATGAAATGTTTTGTTCCGATTTAGGCAATTTGGTCTATATTTGTTTGCTGTGCGCATAACATAGTAATTCTAGGCTAAAAACCGGAATAAGAACACATAAACGTTTTCAAAATTGGATATCACGGTTAGTAGAGGCCGGTCTTCGGACCGGGCGAGAGGGGGTGCTCATAGCTGACCTTCCCCAATCGTACCCAAGTTCCCGAGCCGAGGCAACTTTGGTGATGACGGACACGTGGCCTTTGGCACCGAGTCAGGGTTTCCTAAATTCCCCCATAAAAAATATTTAGGTGGCGACTCTGTATCTGGCGAAGCAGTCCATGTTTGGCACTTCTTCTTTCAAAATCTGTTTTTCTCAAAACGATTTGCCGGATTTGGACTCTTTGGTTCAGATTAAGAACCGACAACAAAAGGGAGTCCGAACTGTAGAGTGAAGCCCAAGGGCGCGTCTACATACCCTCAAGTAAAATTGATTCCTCACATTCTGATACCCGCAGGCCTGATACCCAAACTTGCAAACTGATACATGCAGTCCTGTAGAGGCACACTTTAAAAGCACATAGCAAGCAAATGAGAGCCAAAACACCCCTATGGAGGGGTAGGGTTTCCCCGTCCTAGTTTCGTCAAGAACTAGGGTTTCACTACGCACACAGCGGTTTGAAACAACCTATAATCGAGTAAGCAACATGTCCTAGTTTGGGATGGTCACTATGGATTCCGAATATGCACTAGCTTGAATGGTCAAAAAGGGTGCCCCGGTAAAAACCAGGGATTGTGTTCCCATCGTGGTAGAGCCCGTAACCGGTCAGCCTCATGACACGCTTCTCAAAGCGAGCCTCTGGTAGATCGTTCAGGAATAGCAGATGGCAAACATGGTGTCCTAGGCGCACCAATGCACATGCAATGCAAAGAAACACATAAGTGTAATCAAAACAAGACATCATGAGTTCGAGTCAAGTACTCTAAGTCCCCAGTAGAGTCGCCAGAAACTGTAGACGCGCCCTTGGAACTCATGCTACAGTTCGGACTCAAGTGTCACGGTTCTTAATTTGATCTCACAATGTGCGATGTCAGATTGATAAATCACCAAAGAGTCCAAATCCGGTAAATCGTCTTTGGAAAACTGATTTTTGTAAAGAAGTGCCAAACATAGACTACTTTGCCAGATACAGAGTCGCCACCTAAATATTTTATTTTTGGAGGAATTTAGGAAACCCTGACTCGTGCCTAAGGCCACGTGTCCGTCATCACCAAAGTTGCCTCGGCTCGGGAACTTGGGTACGATTGGGGAAGGTCATGCAATGAGCACCCCCGCTCGCCCGATCAAAGATCGGCCACTACTAAACATGATATCTTGTTTTTGAAAACACATGCGTTCTTATTCCGGTTAATTAGCTAGAATTACTATGTGATGCGCACAACACACAAGTATAGACTAGATCGCCTAATTTGGAACAATGCATCGCATATCTGTTTGTTTGGAAAATGGTTTAAGGTTTGCTACTCGCAAGTAGGCTAAAACACGGATTTCAATGAATTGATCCAATTCAAGTAATCCAACCTTCACCCACAAGCATTCAAGCAGTTATATCACATAAGCACATAGCCTCATGGCAAGCATGCTATCATGGCAACACTCACACTCATGCATGGATGCTAAAGCATAAACACTTACCGAGTACTCCGAGCCAAAACCGAAATTAGCTAGTAATCAATGCATGATCCTAGTTCATGTTAAGATGGCTAATGCAACACATGCAAAATGCAACTAGAAATAGGCTCGACTATCCTAAGATGTCATGTGAAATGCAACACTTGATACATGTATTCAAATTGAGATTGAAATACAATGCAGTTAGTATGATGCGCCAAGCCCGGTGCATGCAATACAGATGAATGAATGCACGCATGCAAGCATAAGGTATGCTAAACAAAATATGCCCTAATACCAACCATCGTAAGCTAGTAAATAAAAGGGAGAAAGACATGGGGTTAGAAGACATGCATCACACACACGCACACTTATTACAACAAATGTGCCCTCTCGACGGAGGGTCCGAATAAATAATACAGAACCGACTAATTAACTAACTATTCTAGCTAATTAATTATTACAAAACAAGTTGAAACACATAACTATTCTAAGTTAACAAAGCACTGAAATGGCCTCGTGACGAGGGATGCATGCATGCTCGAGTCGCCTCGCTCGGAAATCCATCGCGATGCCCCAACTTGCCTCTGTTTGCAATTGTTTTCAGAACACTTCACCAAGCTCCACAAAGCTTCAACTTCACCGAGGAGACCTCTAGGGATGCTGCCGACCAGTTGTTGCGGAGGGAGACCACCTGTCGACCACTTTTCTTGCTGAAAAACCAGAAAAAGTGGTCGGCCAGCTAGTAATACTGGTCGGCCAACCAGTTTTGCTACACTTCTTCCAGTTTGCTGCAACAGAGAGCAAGAAAGGGCATGGCAATCTATTTGCAAGATATGTGTGCACAACCACCCTCCCTATTATTTCATAAGCTCAAGGGAGTGTGGTTCTTGACCCTCGGGCCACCAATCACGCATCTCGATGCATGATGGCCGAGAGTGAAGTTGCGGAATTCAATATGAAAATGAATGCACAAGTAAACACATAAGGCCTAAACCTCTATCATGTAAGATCAAGAGCATCGGCGATCGAGAATTGAGGCACGTTTCATCACTTCAAGTATGAAACGTCCCTCGTTTCTCGTGTTTGGACTAAATACCTATTCCAAACACAATGCAACAAGTGGCATGGAACATAGCATACTCAATGCAAGAAACATGCACACTCAATGCTAAGCAACAAAATGGCATACACAATGCGAATGACAACCTAGCATACTCAATGCAAGGTAAGGTGGCATACTCGATGCAATATGACTAAGCATACACAATGCAAAGTATATGGCATACGCAATGCAATGGACAACATAGCATGCAAACAACATGCAATCAATCATGTTCAATGGACTTAAATTAAAGTGGACAACCTCAGCCATGCCCAAATAGAGGCCATTGGTGATAAAATAAAGGCATGGAAGTAAGAGAAATGCATGCACGTGTATTGGCTCACCAATTAGGCATAAGAACACAACTCTCAAAAGGCATTGAAAGGATGAAACATGGAGTACAATGGCATATGTTCCAGCACTGAAATGTCTTGTTAAATGACTTCAAATCATGCAAACAACTCACATGGTGCATGTTGCAAGGCTTAAGCATCAAAGCTAGTGAAGTGTGTTACACTAGAGGCATGCAAGACAATGCTCAAATGGCCAAACCAGCCCCAAACAGACCTTATACAGGCCAAAACAGTAGCCAAAATGGACAGAGATGATGGCTTGAAAGGCAAGAAAATGAGGCTCATGCAATGGCTCACAAACAAGGCATAAAGGGGCAACTCTCAAACACATTGAAGGAGTGATAAACATGAGAGTATGACAAAGATATAAGCTCTGAAATATCATTTAAAATGATGCCAAGGCATGCAAACATCACAAGTATAGCATGGTAGAGGCCTCAAAACTCAAGACTAGTCAAGGCATTTGCACTATAGCTATGCAATGCATGAAGCAAATGGCCAATACAACCCAAAATAGTCCTAGAGCATGCCAAAATAATGACAAAACATGCATGGAGCAAAGCCAAAACAAGCTAGCATGAAGGATCAAAACATGGAGTATGTAAGGCCAATAAGGAGGTTTACACTACACCAACCAAAGCCAAGTGTGTGATGACTTAACCAACAAAATTAGAGTTATGACATGTCAAATGATGGCCAAAAACCTACTGAAATGGAGCCAATACATGCTAGAAAGACATGCTACTTTGCAAGGCTACAAGTAGGTTTACACTACAAGTATAAGAAGCATGCAAGAGGTGACCAAGACAGACCAAAACAGAGTTATGGCAGATCTGGAAAGTCACAAAAACATGCTTGAAAAGAGCTAACATAAGCCACAAAAAGATGCTACTTTATAGAGCTAACAAGGCATGGTATTGGTTGGTGTAGAGACAAGGAGGGGAGGTTATCCCCTCCCATTTGGGACCTCAAAACAAGCTTTTTACCACTAAAAATCCTCTGGATTTCAGTGGTTCTAAGGCCACAAAAATTTGTTTTGAAAGGCCTTAGAAGATGGCTCAAAAACTATACAAGTCAAGGAGCAAACGGGAGGAAACACCTCCTAGCCAAACAAGGCACAAACCAACACTTTGAGGACTGAAAATTAGAGTTTTCTTCAGTTCAAAACCAAGCCAAAAATATTTTAAAAGGGTGGCAAAACAAGCATGCAAGAATGGCCAAGATAATGTACAAAAAATGAGCTTAAAAGAGGGAGATGCTTACCCTTGAAGCACAGCTGCAAAATAACCACTTTTCTGAGCCAAACAACCTTCAATTAGCCCAAAAATCAGTTCCAAGAGACCTCAGCCCATGGATATGCAACTTTGATGAAGGATGCCTAGGCCAACTAGTTATATTTCTCTACTTCTATGCCCTTCTATGCACAAAAGGGGAAGAGAGAGTGAACTATAGAGAGAGAGGCAGAGATTTAGGTCTGAAAATTCTAGAGAAAAAGGAGTTTTTAGAGAGAGAGAGGCTCCCAAACTTGCTCAAGGAGTTCTCTCTTTGCAAAATGGGAGATAAGGCTCATATATAGCAAAAAGCAAGAGTTGGTTCGAAATATCTGTTTATGGAACAGCTGGAGGTTGTGGAAGACAGCTGGAGGGAAAATATCTTCAAAAAATCTAAGTTTGGGACCTACTAGCCACTTTTTTGGTCGGCCGACCACTTTTTCTAGTCGGCCGACCACTTTTCTGGTTGGCCAGCTACTTTTCCTGGACGGCCGACCACTTTTCTGCTTTCCAGGTCTAACTTTAAATGCGCATAACTCCTTCATATGGACTCCTTTTCAGGTCATTCATGTATCCAAATTGAAGCCCCGGAAGTAAGCTTTCCAATGGTGGCATCCTTGCATCAAAATTCCAATTGTGAAAAAAGTTATACCTATTTTAGTGAAGTCGCTCAGTTTCGATCCTTCTCGAATTCATGCCAAACTTCTCCCAAACTAGTTTTCTTCTTTCCTTTCTCATTTTCTTCAACTCCAAACCCCTAAACATGGTGTTTTCAAAGATTTTTCAAAGATTTCATCTCTCTTTCATTCATTTCCACTTTGTCCTTGCTCGGTTTACCGAAATGCGCAACATTTAACAAAATGCGAGCGTCGGAACATTGTAGGAACTTTGTTTCAAAAATATTTTGAAAGAGAGGGTTTTAAGGTCTAAAAACCATTCAAAATAGCTTTGGTCCAAAATGGGGTGTGAGGTTAGGATTTGACTCTCCTCTTGCCGAAGGAATCGAACCTTTGCACTGCACAACTTTCAACACCAAGTAAACCATCAGTAACGGCGCCCAAGTCTTAAGGGCGGTCAAAAATAGGGTGTCTACAGTGTCCTAATGTTTATCACCACCTTTGGTTACCTTCCTTCGGTTAAAAACATTTGTGCGTGTCCTGATGTTTATCACCTCATTCGGTCACCTTCCTTCGATTAAAAACATTTGTGTGCATCATAATGTTTATCACCTCCTTCGGTTACCTTCCTTCGGTTAACAACATTTGTGTGCGTCCTGATGTTTATCACCTCATTCGGTTAAAAAACATTTGTTTGCATCCTGATGTTTATTACCTCCTTTGGTTTCCTTTCTTCGGTTAAAAAAATTTGTGTGCGTCCTGATGTTTATCACCCCCTTTGGTTACCTTCCTTCGATTAAAAACCTTTGTGCACATCCTGATGTTTGTCACCTCCTGCGATTACCTTCTTTCGGTTAAAAACATTTGAGTGCGTCCTAATGTTTATCACCTCATTTGGTTACTTCCCTTCGGTTAAAAACATTTGTGTGCATCCTGATGTTTATCACCTCCCTTCAGTTAAAAACTTTTAGGTGCGTCCCGGTTTCACACCCCCCATTTTTCCTTATGTGTGTAGCACATTAGGATCTTGGTTGAGACCTCGGGTACACTCGACGGTCGCTCTTCACTTCTCTTATGCATCGTGTAGTTAAGATTGCATAATTTTCTTATATCCTTTCTGCATGAAATGTGGTTTGGTTTGTAATTCCCATGCGTGGCGTGTTTGCTTACTTACTTTTGTGTTTGAGGTTGCTATACCTTGTTTTCGTTTGTTTGAATGTGGCATTTTCATTGCATGGCATTTGCATCTAAGTGTTTCATTACAGCCTCATTGCATGATCATAAGTTATGCTCCTGCATCGTGCATATCATTTACATTTTTCCCTAGAACTACGATAGTTTGATTCCTTGCAAAGGGATACGTAGGCAGCCCGCGGGTGCAACCGTTTTTGTCTTGCTTATTTGTTTGTCCAAGTCTTCGGCCTTGTCAAAAATGGGTCGTCTCTAGGTTTTGACATTCACTCCCGTCACTTCATGACTTCCAAGTTCTGTCAAAGAGGGGCAACTGTAGACACCCTATTTTTGACCGTCCTTAAGACTTGGACGTCATCACTTGTGCATATGGTGATTGTAATTGCATGTGTTCATTTTGAGTGCTTGAAGTCCTTGGCAGAGCGCCCTATCTTTTTTAGCCTTTAAACCTTATCTGTTTTGTGCCTTGTTTTAGACCAAAACCTTGTTATTTCTTGCCTGGAACCTTTGGTGACCTGTCGGCCACCACCATAGGCTGTCGGCCATGGATAATGGTTGTCGGCCAAGGGTGTGGCCGGTCGGGTACCAGTGGTGGCCGATGGCCACCAATGCCTTTTTTCATATATTTGTTGACAGCTATGCCAGCTGTTAGCACAATGAGCTGCATCTGCCTACACGTGTATGGTGGGATGTTTCTAAGCTCAAGGAGTGTTTTTTCTATATATAAGGGGGGTTCCTCCCCCATTTTGGGAGGTTAGCAATTTTTGAACAAAATTCTCTCTCTCTCTCTCTCACTCTCTCTCTAGATTTCTCTCTCTCTTACAATTTTGTGTTTTGTAGCTAGTTTTCTCTACACTTTTAGATACACTACCATGATCAAAGTTACTTCTCTTTGAGCTGAGGTTCCTTGAGACTTGTTTTGAGCTCTAGCAAGTGGTTTTACCTTGGATTTATGCCTAGAGTTGCTCTTGGCTTCAAGAGGTAGTTTACTTTCTTTGTTCACTTGTTTAGTATACTTGTTTTCTCATCTTTTTAAATTGTTTTGAGGCTGGTTTTGAACCAAAAAAAAACCTTTGTTTTTATGACCTAAAAATGTTGATTTGAGGCCATTTTCAAGTGGAGGGTGGTTCACCCTTCTTGCTTACTAGTTTGCTAAGCTTTTGTGCCTTTATTCATCATTTTCAAATCAACTTTTTTGGACCTTATAACCACTAAATTTCAGAGGTTTTTTCAGTGATAAAATCTCATTTTGAAGTCCAAAATTGGAGGGGTTAGCCTCTCCTCCTTGTGTCTTCTTTACATGCCTAATTAACTCCATGTATTAGCTTAATGTTTTAGCTTTTTTGTGGTTTAAGTCCAGTATGTTTTAGACTATAATTAGGGTTGTTTTGCCTCTATTTTTGGTCATTTGTTTCATTTAAGCCTTACATTGCATGGTTGTAGTGTTAATTCCTTCACTAGCTTAGTGTTTTAAGGCTTTAACTAGCATTGGTGTGAATTTGTTGCGTGTTTCAGTGCTTTTTCCACCTTATTTTCAGCACTTACATTCTCTACAACCCCCCTCAATTCTTCACTTTTGATTTGCTTCAAAAGTGGTTTCAAACCACTTGTTTGCCTAAGTGTGAAACGGAGGTGTTGCACCTAATGGTTTAATCCCTTAGGGGTTCATTACCAATAGTGCAATGCCTCTTTCATACCCAAAGCAAGTTGTGGTTTGAGCCCTCTTTTTATAAGAGGATAGCACCAATGGACTAAATGGATTAGGGAATGTTTTGGTAATTAAAATGAGTAAACAAAATTGGCAAATAAAAGTGTGTAAGATAAGCATTCTTTGTGTTGTTTTGCATTGCATGAACACAAGGAAAATGGAACATTTCATACTCAAAGTGATGAAATGTGTCATTTTCCTAGGTTACCATTACCCTTGATCATGCATGATAGGGTGGTGGTCTTTTTGGTCATGTTTGTGCATTTATTGAACTTGTACAAACTTGGTCCTTTAGCCATCATGCATGGAAATTGCTTGATTGATGGTTAGAGGGCCAAGAGTTTCTCTACTTTGAGCTTGTGTGATGATAAGGAGGTTAAACAGTACAAACAACCTTTGAGAATACACTGTTTTGCTCTCTGTTACAGCATGGAAGTGTAAACCACCAGTGGCTGACCGGCCACCAATGGTAGCCGACCAGCCACCAATGGTAGCTGACCAGCCCCCAATGGTAGCCGACCAGCCACCAATGGTAGCTGACCAGCCCCCAATGGTAGCCGACCGGCCCCTTGTCCCTCTTGTCGGCCATCAGTGATTTTTGCACAATGTGATGGTAAGATGAAGCAGAGGTGTTCTAGAAGTTGGCCGAATTTTCAGTGATCAAATGTGCAAACAGAGGCTTGCAGCAGCAAGGCAGTGGCTTTTTGGATGGAAACCGAGCATGCACGGGCCTCCCTCGCTTCCTGGGATTAGCTAATTAGTTTAATTAGCAATAGATCAAATATGTGTTGTAATTAACCAGTTGTAGCTAATTAAGTGTTGTAAATAATTAGTTAGTTTAACTAGTTATTTGATTTTGTTTTGTAATAATTAGTTAGCTAGAATAGTTAATTAGCTTTTGTTTGTAATAATTAGTTAGCTTAATTAGTGTAGATAGTTGGTTAGCTTATTCATTCGAACCCTCCTTCGCGAGGGCGTAATGTTGTAATAAGTGTGCATGCGTGTGTTTATGCCTTCCAGCCCCACGTCTTTCTCATTTTTATTTAATCGCTTTTGATGGTTATATTAGAGACATATTTCAAATTAGCATATCGTATGCTTGCATCCATTCATTTGTCTTGCATGCACCGAGGCTTGGCGCATCATTCAAACTGCATTGTTGTTTCAATATCTTATTTGAATACATATTTAACCACATGTTATCAAATAGATTCATATGCCATATTAGTAGCCGAGCCTATTAATTGCATTATTGCATGTGTTGCATTAGGCATCTTGTTAGGATCATGCACCTGTCTAACTAGTTTCTGTTTTAGCTCGGAGTACTAGGTGAGTTTTTACGCTTTAGCATACTTGCATAAGTGTGAATGTTGCCATATTTAGAATGTTTGCCATGAGGCTATGTGCTTACTTGATAAACTACATGAATGCCTGTGGATTAAGGCTTATTGCTTGAATTGGAACGATTCAACAAATGTGCGTTTTAAGCCCACTTTGTTGAGTAGCAAATCATGTTTTAAGCCCACTATGTTTGGTGGCAAATCCGCATCTTTAAGCCCACTTGAGGTGGCAAATTCGAACCATTTTCGTAAACCAACATGAGTTGAATTGTTCCAAGTCTTACAAACTAGTCTATACCTGCTTAAGCGCATCACATAATGAAGCTAGTCTAATAACTGGAGTAAGAACACATAATATTTATAAAAATTCATATCATGATTAGTAGAGGTCGATCTTTGATCGGCTAGCGGGGGTGCTCAATTCATGACCTTTCCCTCTCGTACCTAAGTTCCTAAGCCAAGGCAACTTTTGGTGATGACGGACACGTGGCCTTTGGCACGAGTCAAGGTTTCCTAAATTTCCTCAAAATAAAAAATATTTAGGTGGCGACTTTGTATCTGGCAAAGTAGAGGGCGATCTTTGATCGGCTAGCAGGGGTGCTCAATTCATGACCTTCCCCTCTCGTACCTAAGTTCCTGAGCCAAGGCAACTTTTGGTGATAACGGACACGTGGACTTTGGCACGAGTCAGGGTTTCCTAAATTTTCTCAAAACAAAAAATATTTAGGTGACGACTTTGTATCTGGCAAAGTAGTCCAATTTTGGCATTATTTGATTTAAAATCGATTTTTCAAAAAGATTTGCCAGATTTGGACTCTTTGGTGTTTATTAGTTTCACATTGCATTTGTGAGATTAGATTCAGAACCGCGAGAGTCCGAACTGTGAGGCCTTTCTTTCAAACCTTCAAAAAGGGGGCGCAAAAAAGACAAGCCACACATGGAGCTAGTTGAGCCAGCAAATCTGAATGAATTGCAGTTATTTTCATCTTCTTTTTTGTGCCTTTAAATCATTGCATTGCCCTAAGTTTTTCAAAACTTTTCTAACATTGTGATGAAAACAAAGAGGGAGGAATTCCGCTAGATTTGCAAAAATTTAATCAACTGAGAGGAAGAAAGGCCTGCTAAGCCCTTAATGAATGAGATCATGTCTATTAATGTGAGTACTGAGGAGGATCCTAGCTTAATCTAGATTGGTTCTACATTGTCTTTAGAAGAGCACGAGCGACTAGTCGCTCTATTAAAACATTTCAAAATATTTTTGCATAGTCCTACGGAGACGTGCCTGGAATTGATCTTGAGATTGTACAACATAGGATCACTCTTAGCCTCAAGACTCGACCCTTTTTGCTTTCAAACCTTGAACTTTTGATTCAAAATGATCAAACGATCAACCAAAATATAAGGCTTGCATGGTCGAATTGGAAGCAACCCTTGAACTAGGGGCAAGAAGGTCGTATGGCATCAAAGGAAGCTTGCATAGCTGAATGAGAAGCAGCCCTTGAACTAGGGGCAAAAAAGCTCAGATACGCTCGAAAAGTCAAAACTGGGTCATTTCTCAAGACAATGAAGATCGGCAAGAAATCCAAATCCCACAATCTGAGAGAAGAAATTTTTGCTAAAGGACAGTCAAGTTCCTATCCGCGACACTAGGGGAAAATTCAGACCCAATTGGATGGACCCTTACATCATCAAGACTACATCATTAGTGAACAACAGCCATTCTCTTGGATTTTGATGGCTTAAAGATCCTATGACCGATCAACATGGACAAGTTAAACTTTTCTATCCTTGAGAGACTAGCTGGGCCGAAACCTGGAACGGTGACCCAAGCAAAAGTTAGAGCAAGAAAAAGAAAACGAAAGAGAAAAAAGAAAAGAACAAAAATGAAAAAAGCAGAAGAAATGGAAACAAAACAAAAGAAAAAGAAAAAGAGAAAAGGCAAAAACAGAGAAAAAAGAAAAAAAAAAAAAGAAAAATAGCTCGCAAGGTTGAAAACCCTGAAGTGCGACTTTGGCAAAAGTTAGAGCGCAAAAAGAGAGAGTTAATACCTGAGTGCACCCTAAACCCGGAACTACGTACGGCTTGATTCCCATCTTTGGGATACATAGGCAACTTCATCCTGAAGTTCAACCCCAACCATTTTCAACCTGCTTGTCTCATCCATGGTGATTGGCTTATCCTTGTTCAACTCGGCTATCATATCCATGTGCAAATTGGCTCATCTTCGTGCTCATCTTCATTCAAAAATGCTTGTCCTATTCCGTTAGAAGATTCGGCTGCAAGACAATTCAAGTTTAGCTTTGAGGTTGTGCATCTCAGGAGTTAATTCTACGTCAGTTGAGAAGTGGCCATTTGCAAAAACAGTTTTGAGGATTTTTAGTGAAGTTGACTAATTTTCTCGAAAAATATTCCATTTTTTTTTGTCAACATCGACCATTTCTTGGAGCCAAAAAAAGGCAAACTTTTTAGTGCTCACAGCCTGACTTATACGATTTCAAAGCAGAAAGTCAAACAAGCATGCTAATCGAACTCTCATGTTGGTCAAAATTATTTTAGTAGAAAGCCAGAAACAAAAAAATGGTCAAAATGATGAATTAGGGGCACAGTCGAGTCAGGTTTTCTATCTTTTCCCCATTATCAATGCACTCGCCAGAAAGGGCATAGCTAAAGCTAGCAGCAGGGGCCGAAGGCTTTCTCAGCCTCGAAGCAGTGAGGTATCAAGCCAAGTGTGAAGCACGAACTAAAAATGGAGCTGGATATTCGATTCCCTCATCTAGACGATCACACCCAAATTGATGTCTGAGCCGGAATGGAGAAGTAAAAAACACAATGTGTGAGACCAATCAATTGTATACCTTGCTAGTGGGACATTATGTAACTCATCTTGGTCAAGTTAAGCCAAGGACATCGTCAACCGATGTCAGTTGCAGATCTACTGCACATCCAGTCGCACCACAACCTCTCTAGGGGAAAGCTCACTAGTTGTGAGTGAAAGAAGGAGAATCTAGCAGAGTACTAGGGGCAAGGGCCCACAATTTCCAGCTTATCCATCAACCACACCTGGGAAGGGATAAAAAAATAAGAGAGATTAAAGAATAGAGAGATGTGCGCTGAGAGAAAAAGTAAGGAAAGGGCTTTTTAGAGAAAAAAAGATTGAGTGCCAAAGTGATGTGAGAATCATAAATACAAAAGGGTGGGAAACAATGCAGTGGGCTCCCCGTGAATCGAGAGGTCTCTCACCGGTGGAAAAAATCCAAGTGTTATGTTTGTTGTTTTTGTTTGTCTCGATTCTTGTTTTGAGTCATTTTGAGTGTAAATAGATGTGTTTAGGTTATTTTACTTTGTTTTTCCTTTGTTGAGTCCTGGTGTAATGTGATCAGTCGTAGGCTCAATACCCGATTAAGAACTCATTCTCAGTTCCAATTTCAAAAAATAAATTGTTTTGTGCTTAGAATGCCGTGTCATTCCCAACATGATCTGCAAAACAGGAT